>JAFIDM010113119.1:0-15340 GCA_023159025.1 Thereuonema tuberculata
AATCAGTTTTTCTCAATAACAAATACCCTTCAGTAACAAAGAGAAATGTGTAATGAGTATTTCGACTGCAGCGCTCGACGTGGTCATTGCATTAATAATTGCAACGCTTCATCAATAGGAAGTCACAAAACATTTGCGTTATTGGGATGAAGAATATGCCAATGCAATACAAAAATAATAAATGTATAAAACAAAAGAAAGATTAAAAAAAGGAGAAATAAATAAAGATACATAAGCTCAAACAATTAATACCAAGAAACTGAAACAGCGTAGACGAAAAAAAAAAGCTTTAAAAAGAAAGAAAATGCTTAAAAATCTCTGAAAAAGAATTGAAAGGTAAGGCAATACAGTAAACTCCCGATTATTCGCGGAATTGGGTGATGCGGCAATCGCGGATAATCCGAATAAGGACGAAAATCAACCTAAAAATGCTTTTAACATTTTTTATTTACATTAAAATGGCAATACATACAGTTACAGTAGATGTATCGTTACAGTTCTACGTGTATGTTGAAGGGGCTCTCCTGTAATTTAGTGTATGTAGTGTAACTTGCCCGTCTAAGCTCCGCACACAAGTCATTCTTTAAATGGTTTGTCCATAATTGTCTTCACTTACTTTGTTAGCCTCTTTTATTGTTTACCTTTAGATTAAATTTTTTTTTGTTAATTCCGTAGTTTATTGTACAATAAAAAAAAACGGAAACAGGAGAGGTCCGCGTACAATCTGGAGTTTACTGTGCAATACTAAAAATATTATTTATTTAATTATATTGTATTTTAATTCTTTTCAATTTTGTTTATTCAATTCTTTTTTAGTTTTCATGTGTCGGATTTTTTTTATTTCATTCCCAATCTTTTTTTCATATAATCTTTGATTTTCTGTTTCATTTTATGGTTAATTAAACTATAGAGAATATAATACCTTAGAATTAGTAGTAGCGAACGTGCTCAAGTTTTGTGTATTTATTCATATTTTGTTGAATTTTATATTTTGATTCTTTTGAGCATTTTCATCTAATTCTGTTTTGTTTTTTTTAAATCAACAAATATTTAACGTGTTATAACATGTTAAATTTGTGCTGGTTTTGTTTCATTTGTAATTTTGATTGTTTTTTTTATTTAATCAATTATGGATTTGTTTGAATGATCTCTGTTTCTTCAGCTTTGTTTTTAAAGCTTTCTTTCTTTGATGTATTTTTATATTTTATTAACTGATTACAGGCGGTCCTCGACTTTCGTACCTAATTGGTTCCTGAAATATGTACTGAAGTTTAAATGTATGCAATTTTACAGCAATATAAAAAAAAATAAAAAAAAATAAAATAAAACAAACATCAAAAAGTGTTTTTATAATATTTATTTTTTAATGAGGTGTATTAGCATATAAATAAATATCACTTTATTGATTAGTATCTGGTGTTTTTTTTTTTTCTTTATAAATTTATTAAGAGATAGTTGAATTGTTGTCTTCTTTTTCTTTTCTTGATAAAGAGTTCTGTAACAAGCTGTGTCTTTTTCTATGATGCAAAGTTGAAAACCTTTTTGGATTGGTCAGTTAAACTGCACTGTGATTGGCTGAACCGGAAGGGCGATCAACCAGCTGATTGACTCCCCTCTTCCAAACACGGAGCTGATAGAGAGCTTCGAGAAAGACGACCTCAGCGGCCAGAATCCGACCCTTCAAGGCTTTACAACTTTGACCGGTTTTTAGAATCTGATAACCCTGTATATATACTGGAAATAAAATGTAAATAGCTGTGTGTACCTTATGCCGAAACTCTGACGTTAGTCTTCGTTATTCTGACAATCACTGGTGCCGAAGACCCACCGAACCACGCAACCACCCACCGAACACTGGCTACGAGAACTTCACCCGCCCTAAGATACTGTGATCCCACCCCATTCTCCGGCGCATCAACTGACCCTCTTGCCTGGCTCAGGGACTTCGAACGTATAGCACGATTCATCGGATGGGCAGATAATAACAAATTAACATACCTATCCTTTGCCCTAACGGACACCGGCCGCTACTGGTTTAACAATGAAGAAACCACCATCCTCACCTGGGCCTTCTTCACCGACACATTCAGGGCACCACACCACATCACCACAGAGGCCAAGAGGGTACTCTCCACTCGTACACAACTACCCCAAGAGTCCTGCGAATCATACATTCAGGACGTGATCCACCTCTGCGGCAAGTTAGACCCTCACATGACCAGCGACTCCATAACCTCCTCAAGGGCATAGCCACAGACATACACACAGTATTGTTGGTCTTCTGTCAGCGAAATGATTACGGAATGTCGGCGATTGCAGCATCAATGGGCCCACCGCATCATAGCAGATCCTCTTTCGGACCACGGCCGAACATTGCTACCATTAAACCCCAACAACCTCTAGCCGCAAGTCCCACTGATTGCTTACAAAGTCAGATCACCGTCCTAATCGCCACAGTACAAAACCTGACAACCCTCGTCCCCAGGAGACAGAGCGAGCAACGCTCCGGGAACAATCAACAGGACCGGCAAACGACCACACTACGCCAATGAGCCAGCGAGTGGCGTACACAGGACGACCAGTCCATCTGTTTCTGATGCAACTGGACCAGCCATGTTCAGAGCTACTGTCGGGAACTTTCCGTGCAACCACGGACAAACAGTCGCAGGCGGTTCAACACCTCCCCATAATGCAACTGGGAACACCGCAGCACTTATGACAACTCCCCGATCATTGCCGAGACCATGTCACACAAAGCCCCCGCCCATCCAGCCATCGATCACCCAGACCATCATATCTCGACAAGGGAAACTAGGAATGGCGGCGTCCACACAGGCCAACGAAACAGCCGCTATACCGCATCAGCCCATCATAACAAACAATAGGATTCGAATCCAATTTGACAATAAGCCAACCATAGCACTTCTTGACACGAGAACATCGGTCAGCATCATCACAGAAGCTTTCCGTCGATCTCTTCGTAGAACAATGACCCCGTAAACGACCTCACAACTCGCCGCAGCGAACGGACAGCCTTACACACCATAGGTATCACAACCACACATATAGGAGTAGGGATGTCAGCATTACCTTTTCATTTCCTCGTTTTAAAACGATGCACACACGACATCATCCTGGGATGAGACTTCCTGCAGCACTACAGGGCCCGCATTGACTGTGCGACCGCCACATTAACTCTTACAGATACGGGGGGATATCCAGAATGCTCCCCTTGCCAATGCCGAATACACCGTTACAACGCCATTCTCATGTACTGCCTCGGAAATCACTGTTATTCCACCAGGCCCAACTGCTGCCACAGCAATTGTCTCACCGCCCGATGTTACAGGGCTGTCCTTACTCCAGCCCATACCTGACCTAACCACCCGTACTTTCCTGACTTTTCCTGCCGCAGTCGTCAATCTCCCAGCGACCACCCTCCTCCTTTGGATAACCAACAGCTTGCGAGCCCCAGCTGTCCTTCCAGCACAAAGCAGAGTTGCAACGGTCGAGCAAATACAGTCACACTCGATCATGGCCCTCAACAACAATCAGACGCCTACAGCTAATGCATCGCACAGAGGGTTATAAGAGGAACAATTCCAGTGAATGATTGATCCTAACCTGCCGCCAAGGGAAGCTTGTGCTCTGCTCCAATTGCTACAACAATACCGCCGCCTGTTCAACAAACCAACGCACAACGAAAAACAGAACCACCCCGCTGCCCATTGCATTGTTACAGGCGACAGCCGCCCGTTACGCCAAAAACCGTATCGAGTCCATGGAGCTCGCCCGTCGTTCTTGTCAAACAAAAAAGACGGATCATGGCGCTTCTGCGTGGATTACCGTCGCCTCAACGCCATTACTAAGAAAGACTCATACCCACTACCATGCATAGACGCCTTACACACCCTGTGCAGCTCCATGTTCTTCTCCTCCCTAGACCTGAAAACCGGCTACTGTCAAGTCCCCATCACACCTGAGGACCGAGAAAAATCGGCATTCTCCATGCTGGATGGCCTATATGAGTTCAACGTTATGCTGTTCGAACTCTGCAATGCACAGCCACATTTGATAAACTGATGGACAACATTCTCTGCGGCCTAAGATGGTTGATTTGTTATGCTACCTCGATGATATCATCATCTTTGGCCGGACATTTGACAACATCAGGTACACCTCAATGCCGCCCTGCATTGCCACTCCGCCGCCGAGCTCCGAATGAACCCCGGTAAATGCTCCTTCGCTGCACAAAACATTAGGATCCTAGGCCACATCGTCACCGAAGGTATCCTACCTGACCCCGCAAAAACAGACGCCGTACACGAGTTCTCCACCCCGAAGACGAGCAAACACGTCCAGGCATTCCATGGCCTCTGCTCATACGTCGATTCATCCCGAATTTCATGCAAATTGCCTGGCCACTCACCTCCATTATGAACTATACCAACAACTTCCGATGGACGGATGAAGTGCAAATAGCATTCGACACACTCAAGACACATCTCAGCTCAGCGCCGGTCACTTCCAGGATGGGGCACACACCGAGATCCACACGAAAGCAAGCGCTTATGCTATTGGGGCGGTACTCATGCAGAACCAGGGAAGCCAGCAGAAGGTAATTGCATATGCAAGTCGTAGTCTATCCAAGGCGGAGACCAATTACACGACAACCCATCGGGAATGCCTGCCTGCCTGCCTGTTTTGGCCACACACAAGTTCAGACCCTACCTCTATGGCCCCCATTTACAGTCATTTCCGACCACCACACCCTCTGCTGCCTCGCATACCTTAAAGACCCAAGCTATCACCTCGCCAGATGGACCCTCTGACTGCAGGAGCACGATATCACCGTCGTATTCAAAACAGGCCGCAAACACCTTGATGCGGACTGTTTGTCATGCCTCCTGCTGGACGAAACAATCCACAACGCCACCGCAATCAACGTTATCACGGAGCAACTGAACATGGCCATCAAACAAAATAACGATCCAAACGTACAAAGAATCATTGCCAAGGCCCGAGCATCAACACAACCACACAGAAAGGGCTACGTATTGATAGACTGCGTGCTCTTCAAAGAGAGCTTCGACCCAACATCCCTGCCGTGGCTGCTAGTCATCCCACAGCATCTACGCCGCCTTATTGCCGAGTCCTGTCATAAGGATCTCACCAGCGGCCATCTTGATCTCGCCAAAACCTACGGCAGAATCCGGCAAAATTACTACTGATTTGGACAATACAAGACGACACTCCTTTGTATCCTACGGTTCAATGGCTGTCAGCACCGGAAATCCCCAATTCAGCTGCCTCCAGGACTCCTTCGGCCACTACCGTTGCCCGAACAACCCTTTAGCCAAATAGGTATTGATCTCTTTGGCCCCCTCCCATTGACGAACAACAACAACAGACGGATTGTTGTGGCCGTTGACCACTTTTCCTGATTGTCTTGTGCTAAGGGGACCCGGCGTAGATTGTCAGCGACTGTGGCACACAGTTCCTTGGTACAATAATGCAGGAAGTCCTCACCATTTGCCAAAAACTCCATCACAAATATGCTGTCTATGTACATTGACAAACATTATTCGAATTGTGATGAAATCCTTCTGTTTGTCATTCAACACCGCAGTGAACGAGGCGACTCCTTTCACGTACATGGTTGCCACCTGCAGAATACACTAGACACCATGCTAGCCCAGGCCCCGGAGACCTCTACGGGCTACGCTACTTCCCTCAGATGCCGCCTAGACGACGCAAACATTCTCAAAGTAGGATCCACATCAGTCAACTTAAATGATGGCCTAGGCCTTCTCCAAATTTGGAAACGGCTTCTCTTCCCCAACACCCAATTTTGGGAAACGATCTCTCTGCGGTCCGCCAGTTTTTCCTGCTCCAATCTGACCTCTCTCTCTTCTGTCCACCTTTTACTATCTATTTATATGCCTTCCCATCTCTTTCTTTTAGACCTGAAGACGATTCCTGAGCAATAGGAAACGAAAAGCTTCCTATTCTCTCTTTTATGATGTGGGAAATACTCTAGTCTCTTTTGCAGTAACTTCGCCCACAGTCACATTAGGACTACATTTATGAATAGTTCTGGTCTTCAACATAGAATTCATTCATCCACAAGTGATTGAATCCATACCATGTTTTTGGGCCGCCCTATCCATAGAGAAGGAGGATGTATTATCAAATGCTACTTCAATATCGAGAAAAGCTGCAAGAGCTACTTCTTAATTTTGAAGTGTGATTTCAAAAATAGAGACAAGGCTATAAAGAGCTGCCCGAGTTGATTTTCCAACATGGTAAGAATATTGGTTTGGATGTATTGGAAAAATTCTAAGTACACCTTCCTTAATATGTTTAACAATTAGCTTTTCCATAGTTTCTAAAAGAAAAGATGTTAAGCTAATTGGTCTAAAAGCTTTGGCATCGACATAAGAAGGTCACATGGCTTAGGAATAAAAACAACCTTCACTGGTCTCCATTGAGATGGAATACAGCCCAGTGCAAGGCTTGCTCTAAATATATTACAAAGATGTGTAGCAAGAAAACTTATTTCTTTTTGTATGAGGGCTGGAAAGATTTGATCTAATCCAGTTGTTTTAAAAGGTTTGAATGTTCATACTGCCCATTCTATCTTTGACCGATCAATGGCCAGACGCGCAGTCTGCCTATTTTCTTTGGGTGCTCTGAAGCGAGTCCCCACGTTTAAATTTTGCAGATTTTTGCCTCCATCCCAATAAATCTCAGTAGAATCTGGGAAATGTACACTGGTTAAAACCTTTAGTGTTTCTTCCCCAGTGACAGTGAAGTCCCTAATCTAAGAGTTACGTTATTTTGTTAAAATTTTATAGTCTAGAGCTATTAGGAACATTAGAAAGTTCCTCACAGTACTTCCTCCATAATTTTCTTTTGGCTTTTCTCAAAGCTCTATTATATTCAGTGAGTGACTGCTTTTATACATTCCATTCACCATTTATTTTAGCTGCATTAAGCAGCTTTCTATTGCGAGTCCTGATAGTAGTCAGCTCTTGATCCCACCAAGAAACACCTCTAGGTAGTTTATGGTTTTTCAAAGAACAATTCACATTATATGAAGCGATAATGGATTGTTCACTAAGTCAATGGCTATCTCTATTCCTTCACCAGACGTAATCCTTTGTGGACAGTATCTAATACTATTTTTAAGGTCATCCGTATAAGATTCCCAATCAGTACTTTAAGGATTTCTATAGAAATCGGTAGTAAATGACTTTGATTCTAAGATAAAGCGAATGTATTTATGATCTGAAAAGGTCATCTCATTGGATAGATGCCAATTTTTAACCCTGTGCTAATAAATGGAGTATCCAAGTTAATATCTATAATTTCCTCTCTAATTTTATTGAAAAAAATATAGGTATATTACCTTTATTAAGAATTTGTAAATCAGCAATGATTATAAATTCTAGAAGTTTTTCACCTCTGATATTAATGTCTTTACTCCCCCATATAATGTGGTGTGCATCGACATCAATTCCAGTGATGAGGTCTTCCTTTTTATCCCTCACCAAGTTTAACAAACTCCTCAGCAGATGGATGTTCAGGTGAATCATAAGGGAAATAAGCAGAGGTCACTATAACATCCCTCTGTCTTTCCTTATTATAATTGATTGCTACCAAATCATTGGTTTAATATTCAGTTAATGAAATACTTGATATTCTTTTTAATAAATAAACAAGTATGTGGTTTATCGTTTGAACATGCAACAATAGTTCCCCCAATGTTTGCTAATCCTCTTACCTTTCCCTTGTAACACTAAGGTTCTTGAATCAGGACAATATCTACAGCTTCTTGCAGAATGTACTTGCAAAGTGTGGCTGTTGCTGCCTTGCCATGCTGTAGGTTGACTTAAATAAACTTCATAAAAAAAAAGTTTTTTTTAGGTATAAAGGAGATACCAGGTTTGGATTTCTAAGTCCATCCCTGTACTCTCCTCAATATTAGCCTCTTTTCCTTTTTTCCCCAGGATATTGAAGGTAACACTGGTTAAATTCAGGCGAGGCTTATAATCTAATTCTACTGATTTCTTAGCAGATGATTCATCAATACCAAAGACCAATTTTTGACCTTTGGTTTCAGTTCTACAATTAATGAGTCTCCATTCCCTGGGATTTAGTCCCTGGTTCTGTAATTCTAGTCGTTTGATAATAGTTTGCATCCCTACCTGCAGTGCGCCTGGGATCCAAACTAATACTTTAATTGGTTTTGAAAGATCTTTAACCTCCATAACTTTGTACTTAGTCGAGTCTTCAAAAAGACTTTCTAACCATTCTTTAGTAGATTTACTAGTATGTGTTACTCTCAGGTAACTGCCTAGAAATCTACTTTCTTCAAACTGAGGATTAGCCTTCCACGTATGATTTTATCAATCGCTCCGAGGATGTCATTTTAAATAGCATTGGCTTGTTCCTCTGTTAGTTTATTTTCAGGGTATTGTACAACAACAATCGCCATTTTAATGGCAGGTGCTTTTTACATTTTGTTATATGTCTGTAGGATGAAGCATTTGTTGGACCCTTGGGTATTTTTGCAGGTTTACCCTAGGAGAGGGATTGCTATTCTCAGAGATAGGCCTTTTACAGGTCCCACTCTTGGTAGCTATCTGCTTTGAGAAAGTGTTTTCCGTTACTTTAGAGTTCCCTGGTTTTACTTCCAATTGTCTTTGCTTCTTCAGTTTCCTTCGCTGAGCCCCAGAAAGTTTTTCCTTTCATTTGAAGAACATTTTTATGAAAAACATACCTTGATCCTTGACATACAGGAATGTCTCAGAGAAGATGCTGGAAGTGCCCACTGGCAGTGTCCAGACACATACATACAAGATGCTCCATATTGGCAAATGTAATCGTAGCACAACGTCAATTGCAGCAATTTCACATCTCATGTTGTCTTTTAGTTCCTCAATCACCCTTGGTTTGTTGGCATAAACTTCGCCTTTTAGAAGTCTCCAGAGAAAGAAATCTCGGGTGTCAGGTCGGGTGACCTAGGTGGTCACAGGTCTTTGGAGATAATTCTATCCTGGAAATAGCCGTGAATGTCAAACAGCAGCCAAAAAGGCGAAGATTAGGTTGAATCGTTTGAAGGTTGTGCACGAGTTACAGCCTCCCAATTTTGCAAAGCTATTGTCTTATTGTCAATGGTTTGATCAACTTTTTTGCCAGAAACTGCACCCTGTTGAACAGAAAATGGGTTACTGGTGAAGCATGGTTTCATTTATCTGACAATGTAAAGTTGCAAAATCCATGGGTGTGGGCCAGTGATAATTCCCATGCCATCCATAAAGAACTATTGAATCCAAGGAAAATTGGTGTCTGATGTGTGGTGTTCAGTCACTGTGTCATTGGGCCAATCTTTTTTTGAAAACACTCACTACAGGCTTCTTCTTCTTCCCCTACAACTTTTCCCACTTCATCGCGTGGGTTCGCTGATGAGCAAGGCACGCTTGCTCAATAATCAGTTTTGGTAAGGGGGTTTTACAGTCGGATGCCCCTCCTGACACAAACCCAGAGCAGGGGTAACCAAAGATGCCATAGACGACGAAAGAAGCGGAAGATGAAGGAGGAAACAACACAGGAAAGTAGGCAAACATGCATGTCCTCTGCTGGGATTTGAACCCAGGTCCCGCCACATCGGCCACATGGCAGACCGCCATCTTACACCGCTCGGCTGTGGTGACAACCGACTGATACTTGAAAATCTTTACTGAGTTTGTGGATGATCAGAAACTTGCGGATGGTTACTACCAACAGGATGGATCAACTTGCCACACCTCCAATAAGAGTATGGCAGAAATTCATAACTTTTTTCAGGATAGGATTATCTCCAAAGACTTGTGGCAGCCTAAGTCTCCCGACCTGACACCACTAATTTCTTTCGCTGGGGATGAGTAAAAGGCAAGGTATGCCAAGAAGCCAAGGTTGATTGAGGAATTGAAAAACAATATCAGACATGAAATTCTTGTAATGGACATCGCTACGTAACATCATACATTCAGCAATAGGGTAAATATGTATCTGGACATTGTCACTTCCAGCATCTTTTATGAAACATTCCTATTTGTAATGGACGAAGGTATGTTTTAAGTAAAAATGTTCTTCAAATGTGACTTTGCAATCGTTAGTTAATTATAAAAATAAGTATTCAGTCCCAAGTGAATCACCCTGTATAATTTATCTATTAATAATCAATACAATTTCAAAAGATTCACAAAATATAATTAAAGTGTAAAAACACAAAACTACAATGATGTACAAAACTAATATGAACTGCTGTTAATGTTTTAAGACATGGATAGAAATTGCAATTATTAATAAATGCCTTTAAATATTTAATTTGGAATCAATTCATTTAAAAAAGACTATGAACAGTTAATTATATAATTTATTTATATATACCTTCTTATTCTGAAGCTTAAAAAAACTACTTTCTCTCCATTTAAAAAGTTCATAATGTTATCTAATTACAATTTAAATATAATCATTAGAAATGTTTTAGAATCTTTCCATAATTTCACTTCAGTTTTATCACTTTTTGTGATCCAAGAGATCTGATGACATCTATAGAATTTATAAAAATAGTGTCCATTACTTAATAATAAATAGTAAAAAGTATTAACAAAGAAAACAATAATGACAGTAATGTAGTTTCCCATATTTTTCTCTATTATTTTTAGTATATTTTTTACATACATCTATATCTGTGTATTTCCCTTTGTTTAAGAATTAATTTTTTAGTAAAAGTCACAGGAAATTCAAATTATTTTCGCAAGATTGTTAGGGGTGGGCGAGTAGTGGTTTTTTGATTCGAGTCGTGTAGCACGGGTTGTAAGTTAAAGACTTAGTTTCCAATAGTTTTTATTATAAAATTTAAAACAAACAATGTTCCTTATCTCTAAGATATTGGTTTACAATTATATAGGCCTACAAATGTATAAATTCAAAATTATAAAATTTTGACTTAATCTTTACATTACTTTTAATGTTAAAATGTCTAAATAAATTGATGAATTTAGCTGAAATGACCATACTTCAAGATATAAATATGGTAAAAAAAGGGTCAAATGTAAATAAAATAATGTCAGGTAAGTGTTAAGCAGGCTTAATATAATTCCAATATTACGTTTAGAATTAGTCAAGTAAGTACCCTAATAAACTACAATTACAACATGTAAATTATAACTCAATAAAAATGGAATTGAACTTTGAAGTTTTCGTTCATAAGAGACGCTAGCAATCCTGGTGGCTGGCTGTTACACTAACTCAGTCTGGCAAGTACAGCGCGATGTATTCAAAAGGAATCAGCTGATACTATGATCACTTGGAGCACTGCTGTGTTGATCGATTTCGTATTTCTCCGTAAAACTAACTGGAATGGATTAAAGTTTGGACTTTGGCTGTGGCAATGTGAATGAGTGGTCGAAACAAAGTATCTTATTTAGTATCGATTCACACCCACTTCGGTAATATCGTAATCTTTTAGCGATAGCGGAAAGATATCAAACTCGTTGTTGAATATGCTGAAATTTTTGTAATGTTAAGAATCGGGACATTTATTTTGGCAACGTTAAGAGGAACTTTTTTTACCGATACTGATACGATAAAGATTACCCTAATAAACAACGTCTGCGATGTTGTCTAGGTCCCGTCTGCAAAGATTACGGTGTTTGGAGACAAAATAGATAACTATTGAATTAATTATTCTACTTATTGCATGATTATACAAATTAAATCAGTATTCATTTAAAGGAATGGGTATTAAATAAAATAACACACACTCAAGTATATTTTTAATTTGTCAAACACATTTTTTGTAAAATAATAGCGATCGGCATTTTCAACACTTTTTAATTACTCGACTCGCGTTTTCGAGTAGTCTCCACTACTCGCTCGAGCTTCGAGTATTAAAAAATACTCGACAGATACTCGAAAACTCGAGTACTCGCCCACTACTAAAGATTGTAGGTTATGTACTTGCTTATTTTACTACAAAGATCAGTAAAATTTAATTTTGATCATCTACTCATGATAAAAATACGATACTTGTATCATAATAAAATAAAATCCTTACTTTAAACTAACAAGCAAATTTCTCTTCTATGTTTGTGGCTTATGGTCACTCTAATAAGATACCCTTTCATTAATGTTAAAATGAAATCAAACTTATTTCGGAAGATGCAAAAAATGCTACAAATCTGGTTTCTTCATCTAGAAGGGAGTTTTATCAAATTACTATAGTTTCTGTCAAGAGCTCTTCTTCTGTTATTCTTTTGCAAAAGTAAAATGAATGATTTCTATTTTTAAAATGAAGGTTTCTCAAAATGAGAGCAGCTACAATTGAAATATCCTTTTTCACAAACAAAGCAACATTATAAAATTCTTCAATACTTCCACAAATCTTTCTCTTACATCACAATATTTCGAATGGCCTAATCGGCCTTCTTTTTCAAGCATTACATCTTCAATGGGAAAAGAAAAACTATCTCCTTTTCTTCCCAAAACTAAAAATAAAATACAATCAAGAAATTTGGAATTCTAAACAAAGAAAATGTGAGCTGCTCCACAATGCTTGAATCATTATCGCAAACAATAATCATAAATAATGTCTAAATCACTGATTAAAAAAGCGCTTTTTCAAATTGAATAATGTCCATTATTAAAATCCAAATGACTGAGAGAAATCCCTGATAAAAATTTTTCATCATTGTTTTTGAACTTGAAAACCATTTTAAAATTACTTTCCCTATATCAAAGATATATCAAAAATCAAAAACAAAGGATTCGGAAATTTCTTTAAAGAAGATTCTTCAAATTCAAGTTCAAAAAAATGATAAAACATTTTTAGTCAGTGATTTGGACATTATTTATGATTATTGTTTGTGATAATGATTCATGCTTGGTGGAGCAGTTCACATTTTATTTGCTTAGAATTCCAAATTTGTTGATTGTATTCTTTAATCCAAGAATAAGACATTTAAATAAACACCAACATCTTCACAGTAGATACCGATATTTCGTTTTATTTCTAAAACTTTTTCAAGGTTCAGCTTGTAGAGCAAAACAAATTAAAAATAACATAACTAAAAGAAATGGAAAGAGAAATCTTCCCCTCACCTAAACAATATACAACAAATAAACCATATAATACTTGAAAAACATGTATAAACAAAGCAAGTCGTAAAATCGGACAATAAAACGGTGACAATTGTTATAACAGTTAACTATATGAGAATCAAAATTCTTTTAATTTCATATTGTTCATCAAAGCTTTTCTGTACATGGATAAAGACATTTCATTTACTTTTAAAGAATTGTTCTTGTTAAAACAAACGCAACAATTGATGAGGCAAAATTCTAACATGAATCTCTTCTGTTCATCTTGTTCATTATGAACAATCATTACAAGTGGGTCTGGGTTGTGCCCTTTTAGCATACAATGGTCAGCCCAGTCCAAAATGTTCTTATATTTATTATTGAAAGTGCGAACATGTTCCAGCACTCTTTCTTCAACCGTCCTGCCCGTGCTTCCAATGTATGTTCCCTGGCAATCTCTACATTGCAAAGTGTACACTACTCCCATACTATGTAACATATCATCATTATTACTTTTCTTCTTCTTGAATAACATGTTGCTCTTGTACAAGACTTAAATTTAAATTATTGTCCTTACATAGTTCTTTCACTTCTTTGTTGATTTTTATACCTAAGGGTAAAGCTAAACATTTAGTAAAATCATTCTCATTGTTATTAATTAAATTATTACTTATTTTACGTCTATTCCTGAAAAAGTCTCGGAAACTAATAGGGTATTCATTCTTAATTAGTCTCTCTTTTAGATCTTAAATTTTATATTTCCAAAGATTCTTGTCCTCTGTGTAATTTGTAATTCTTTTATAGTGACCTTTAATTATACCTTTTTTAGTAGATGCACGGTGATTAGACGTAAAATTTAAAATGTGGTTACTTTGGTATGACTTCCTATATATTTCAAACGTTATACCTATTTTTTCATTTTTTATAATAATGTCCAGGAAATTGAACTTATCTTCCTCAACTTTGAATTTTATGTCTTTATGGCAATTGTTTAAATAATTTAAAAATCCAGAAAAATGCCCTATTTGAACCATCACAAATCATTAATATGTCATCAACGTATCGATTATAAAGAAAACCTGCTCCCTTCCATATTTTAACATAAGATGTTTCAAACCAATTCATATATAGATTACAGATTGTAACTACAGTTTCAGAAATAAAACAAAATATCGGTATCTACTGTGAAGATGTAGGTGTTTATTTAAATGTCTTATTGTTGGATTAAAGAAGATAACAGTTTTTGATGATTGTATTTTATTTTTAGTTTTGGGAAGAAACGGAGATGTTTTTCTTTTCCCAATTTAAAACATAATGCTTGAAAACGAAGGCCAATTAGGCCATTCAAAATATTGTGATGTAAGAGGAAGATTTATGGAAGTATTAATGAAATATACTTTATTCTATCCATGTTTTCTCTGTGAAGTGACTTGTTTTCCAATCTTTTCATCAAAGGGAGAAACTATCTAGCAGCTAAGAGCAGCACAAATCTCAAATGAAAGAATAATTAGAGTAGCAGAAAATCATCCCCCCCTGCAAGTTTGCAACCATTTGTTGTGCAGCAGCTCAATTAATATTTAGAGACCTTTTATAATATTTATTATTGTAAACTCATCATCATAAAAATTGGAAGTCCAAGAATTGAATGCACATTTTTTATTCCTAATGTTTATGAATCATTTTATTTTTGTCCAAAAAATCTAACCAAATTACATTTCAACTATTTATGATTAACGTAAGGACCTGATGCAAAGGAAATAAGAATTAGCAAAGGAACAAACCATCTATTTCTACATTATCTATAATAACAGTACTGCTGGTTGTCAGAACCAAAAATAAATAATTATCTGACCTGAAGTCCAGCGCAATAACAAACAAACTTATATAGAAGTTATTTACAGAATCTAACTTTGTAATATTTTCTACAATACTTCTCTGGAAAATTAAGTATTTTCACCTATATGAGATTTAAAACGCCTTGATAATGCACTTGAATCAGTAGATTTTTTTTCACAATATTTAAAATGAGGAGGTTTTTTAGTTGCATGTAATCTGGTATGAGTAGTTAAAGCATCTGATCTGGAAAAGTTTTTTCCACAATAATTTTAACGTTGAAATGGCTTCTCACCTGTATGTATTTTAATGTGAGAAGATAACTTGCCCGACTGAGAAAAGCTTTTCCCACAAAATTCACATTTGAATGGCTTCT
>JAFIDM010113121.1:0-15332 GCA_023159025.1 Thereuonema tuberculata
AGTAAAATTTCAACAAGAAAATTAGAGCTACAACCAGCAAAAAAAGTGTAATGGATAATTCCAGTAAAAGTTCGGGTGAAATAGAAACTTCCAACGGTGAAATGTTGAAGAAGGACATTAGAGAAATGATACTGGCAGAAATTCAAGAAATTAAAAGAGGTATGAACTTTATCAGTATGCAATATAAAGATATACAAAGAAAATTAGAGCAAAATAATGAAAATTACAATAAAATGCTTGACAAAATTACTAATCTAGAAATAGAAAATAATGAAAACAAGTTAAAAATCAAGTCGTTGGAACAAGTTAAAGCGCCAATTATTCCCGAACCCGTGGGAGTTTCTAACAATCTGGCCTTATTCCTTGTCTACATAATAACGGGCACTTCTGCGCAAATTTGCAGCTTTCTAGCTCCAACGGTTTGTGCTGGGTGTTGATGAGTCAGTCAGTGAATGAATGAATGAATGAATGAGTGAGTGAGTGAGTCAGGTCCAGTCTTTTTTATAGTTAGATAATTTTGAAGTGTACTTTTATTTCGAAAAGGGCGTGACCGTGTTTTTACAAGTGACATCCCAAAACAGGTGTTTCTCGCTATATTGGCGATTATCAGTTGAAAGTAGTCACTGTAAACACATCAGGTCTCAATACAAAGGTGAATAAAAATTAATTAACCCATTAAAATTGAGGTTCTATGGTGTAAATTCTAGAAGTGCCATTCGCATTCCAACTTCCATTTATAGTCAACTCTGTATTGAGATCTAGCATGTTTACAGTGGTGTGCTTACAGTGAATACTATCAACTGATGATCGCCAATATAGCGAGAAACAGCTATTTTCGGATGTCACTTGTAAACGCGGTCTCATCCTTTTTAGATATTTACACCAGTATATTTAAGGCGCTTTTTTTTTTCTTAGCAATGCGCATTGAAAATTCTTTGAGGCTTCGGGAGGGCAGCACAAGAATTTTCTTTAATTTATTTTTTAATGGGTATTTTGTTTTTACTTTAAATTTCTGGAGGTGCTATTCCCATTCCTATTTTATTTTTGAAATACGTTGTCAATAAAGATATATAAGAGAAAGATAAAGATATATACCCACATGTGCTTGATTTATCAAACACAAGTCAATAAATACCTAATTAAAGGCCGATGCTAGAAATTGGGATACAGTACCACTCTCATCTAACAGATGTTATCCTATGCTGGTAGGTAATTACCATCATTTTGATGTGATTGTGGAATATTGGAATCCCTAAAAGGAAATTTCGTATAGTTCTATCCAATACGTAAAAGTTCTTCCTAAGAGAAGCTATTTTATGACACTTTCATATCGTTTTTGTTAACATTGATCGTACAGCATTTTGTATGTCAATTCAATAATTTATATCTAAAAACATTTAAATTTCTTTTGTAGTAATAAATATTTATTACATTTATTTAAAAAAAAACTTATTTAAAAAAATTTATTTAAAAAATAGTTTGGTCCTGAAGGAGGAGTGAGACATGACACTGTATAGGTCCTTTTGTTGAGGGATTTCCTCACTCCGGGATGAGATATAATCTCGATATTTCGGCCCTGTGCCTCGGGCCTTCTTCGGGAGATGTTTTAAAAAGTTAATCACATGAAGGTGAGCGCATAACGAACTACTTCCGTCGTTGGTTTCTCCCGAGAGACCAACTCTCGGGCAACTCTCCCGAGAAACCAACGACGGAAGTCGTTCGTTATGCGCTCACCTTCATGTAATTAACTTTTTAAAACATCTTCCGAAGAAGGCCCGAGGCACAGGGCCGAAATATCGAGTTTATAGCTCATCCCGGAGTGAGGAAATCCCTCAACAAAACGACCTATACAGTAAAACTTATAAATATTTTCTTGTACGAGAGTTAAAGTCTCAAACACAAATTTATCTTTTTAATTATTTATTCTAACAATGCTGACTTCCATTTTTCCTTTTTATCCTTTGCCATTATTTTCTTCATACACTCATTACCAAAAAAAACGACGAACCTAGAAAGAGTTGTCCGATTGTAATGAAATTTCGTATGCAAAGACATTGGGACCGCCCATGCAAATGATTAAATTTTGGTGTCCAATGAATGAATAGCGAGAGCTACAGCGCATCGGAACTGCGCACTCAGCAGGTGTATATAAGAAGCGATTCTCATTCTGATGGTCAAAATTTCTGTGCATTGCGAGTTAGCATACCTTTCAACGACTGAAAAAAGGCCTCGCCGCAGGATTGGAGCTCATTACGTGCAACTGTCAGAGTTTGAAAGAGGTCGTATCATTGGATTGAAAGAGGCAGGTTGGGCAAATCGGAGAATCGCTCGTCATATAGGTCGAAGTGATGCGGCGATTAGAAGATACTGGCAGGAATGGGTGGACAACGGCAGATTTCAGCGTCATGAAGGTAGCGGTCGACCTACGGCCACAGCAGAGCGGGAGGATAGAGTGAATGTCAGATCAGCTGTCACAGTACCTGAATCGTCGTTATCAACCATCAGACGTGCGACCCGCATACGAATGTCCACTATGACCATTCACAGACGGCTGAGAGAGCGACATCTACGCTCGTACCGACCGCTACGCCACCTGCCACTCACGTCTGCACACTGTCGGGCCAGATTGCAGTGATGCTTGGCTCGATCCGGTTGGAATGATGCTGACCGGGGACGTATAGTGTTTAGCGACGAATCCCGCTTCCAACTGTGTCCTGACGATCGTCGCAGACGTGTCTGGAGACGACCAGGGCAGCGTGCCGATCCTGTTTTCACTATTGCACTCCACACAGGCCCTCAACCAGGAGTTACAGTCTGGGGTGCCATTTCCCTTGATAGCCGGACCCCTTTAGTCGTCATTAGCGGCACACTTACAGCACAGCTGTACGTCGACGACATTCTGAGAACTGTTTAGCTACCCTTCCTTTTGCAGTACTCTGGCCTTATTTTCAGCAAGATAATGCCAGACCACATACGGCACGTGTTGCTATGATCTGTCTTGCAGCTTGTGAAACACTTCCTCGGCCAGCCAGATCCCCAGATCTCTCTCTAATCGAGCATGTCTGGGATATGATTGGAAGGCGACTGCATCCACCAGGGAAGGTGGATGATCTAGCCCGACAATTGGAGCAAATTTGGCAAGAACTACCGCAAGAGACCATCAGGGAGCTTTATCACTCTATGCCACGTCATGTGGCAGCTTGCATTCAGGATAGAGGTGGGTCAGCACCTTATTGAGCTCGTTACTTTGTAATGCTGGGCGAACACGTACCAATATGCGGCAATATTGGTGGACAATATTGGTAATTTTTATTGGTACCAACCGTTTCCAGCAATAAAAATGAACAATATTGCCCAATATTGCCCATTGGCGATTGTCGGAAAAAAAGGAACAATTTTAGTTGGCGAGAAATATTGCTGGTGAGCGAGCGAATCACATGAACGGTTGAAATCACGTGACAATGGTGACGTAAAAGGAAGGCGGGACTTTGAAAATCGGAAAATCACTCACTCACGCCGGCCATTTTTTCTGAGAAACAAGGCTTAAAATCAGCAAAATGGGTCGGCCCAAAACAGATAATTCAAACAACAACATTTTGTCAATTGATAATGAAAGAATCTTAATTGATTTCTACAGAGGGACGGCGTTTAATACTATAGCAATTCTGTACGGAAACACGCTCTCTCTAGCTCTCCCTAGTGAGCAACGCCGTAACCAGGCCAATACTCGTAAAGGAAAACCTGTGTGTTTGCGCACAATACCAACTGCCAATATCAATAATGACCAATATTGTCCACCAATATTGCCGCATATTGGTACGTGTTCGCCCAGCATAACTCTGTAACTCTGAAATAAATCATTCAATTTATCTGAAATTTTAATCATTTTCTATTCTGTACATAATCTTCCTCTCCACCAATTTTTGTCTCCATCGGACAACTCCTTCTAGGTGGATCGTTTTTTTTCGGTTAATGTGTATAAAAAATAAAAACTGAATCTGATGATCTGACTTGATGGTTCGTTGATAGATATAAATGTTTCAAAATTTCCTGTTTAGTAGATAGTTTATATATTTTCCATTCTTTATCATCGCTAATTTAATTAAAAAGACAGAGATTTAGCTTTAAAACAGTCCATTATTATTTTCGAAAGTAAAAAGTTTTATACATTGGTTTCTTAGTTTCACTGAATTTGATTTTAACAAGCCAAATTACTAATCGATTTAATTTAATAAATTTAAATACATATATTAGAAATTTCTAATTAATTTATATTTACTTAATAAAGTTCGAATCATTTATTTTGAGATAATAACTACATTTGATGTTTTATATTATAACTAGTACATTTGAACGTTGAAAACCATTATTTTAAAACTGCTTTGTTTGATCAAATACTGTAATACAAAATAAATATTGTATTGGATAATAGTTTGACAATATTTAAGATTATGAATTATTTGACTGATCAAGGTGATTTAGTTTTGGTAAAAACACTGATCATTGTACTGTCGGTTGCATTTCCAATGTCACATTGCGTAGTAGTGCTTTCTTGCATTGCCCGGCGATGGGGTAAACTGCCATTCAAGCGTGGGGCATGCGGGGAAGCATAGATTAGCTAATGTGACATTTGGAATGCCACCCACAGTACATTGCTATTACAAGTTCCTAATGGGGGCTTTGAAACAAAAGGCTGTTGTCTTTTAAACAAAAACTTCAAAGAATTTATCAATAGTATTGAAACCAGATTATTCTGTTCGTAACTGTCATGATAAGATTTCCCGATCATTATTTGCTGAGAATTTGCTCAGTGATTACTAGCAGTCTTACAAAATGCGTTTTCCAATAAGAAATAAAAAAAAATTAAGCTTCTTCTTACAAAACAAATGTAATCTAGAATATCTTCTTTGATTAAATTCATTGATAACTAATACAGATTAACTAAATTGAATAGTCCTAACGATTCAGCTGTAATACCTCAGCTGTTCTATTAACTAACAAACTACTTTCTAATTAAGTTCTATTACTTAGCATCCTTTCCTTAATTACGCCACGGCTAAAGGTTTCCTCAGAAATTAAGAAACCTAATAAATGTAAAGAAAACAAAAATAATCCAACGGGCTGGAGTAAGCTTCTTTGTTGAATTATTGCCTCTCTTAACAATACGTTTGCTTTCATCATTATCTTTACTCTCAACCGGGCATTTGGGATAGTACTTTTGGATAATAGGCCGTAAGATTTTCATCATTCTTTCTATATGAGTGAATGTACTACATCTAATAACGAGTGTTTTTGCTTTCTTCTCCGTACAGTCTTCATCAGCATTTGAGATTCTGTAAAGGGTAGAAAAGATAAATTAAATGAAATTTTTTAGGAAAGGAATAGAACTCCATAACGTAAGTCGGAATAAAACAATAAATAATTAAAAGCGTTATTTTTAAAATGTGTAAAAAATATTAAACTTAATTATATGTACAATGATACGTACAAAATGAAAACGAGATCAAATGGTTCGGAACATTCTCTGGAAATTTCTTTTTATAAATACGGATTGTGATATAATTAATGCAGTATGATATTATGAATCAAACATATTTTAATGAAGCAAACAATTATGGTTAAAATTGATATTTATTTTATATAAAAATTAAAATATAGGAAAAGGAATTTTGTTCAAAAATGTTAGTATTTTTTCAGATAATTAATAATAATGTTCCAAAAATGAAGCCTGCACATCTGCTTAAATGTAACTTAAATTAATTATAAAAATTAGTGACAATTACACGACCATGGCTTGAACTTCTTAAGAGAAATCAATTTCAAGCGAGGATTTTAATGAAATTGAAAGAAATATATACAGGTTTAACTAAAAATTTAACTAAAAAAGTTTTGAACGATTTCAAAACTTTCCTGTTTTCGCTATTGCAGTTATGATGCGACGAATGATACAGTTGGATAGAGCACATGTTCAAGTTTGTTTTGTATGCATTGCTTATAAATGTTCGATATGGCCACCATTGTTAACACGATACATGTCAAAACGATACTTAAAGTCTTCCCAAACGCGACGTAGCATTGATCCGTCTATTGTAGCAATCGCAGTGGAAATGCGCATTTTCACGTCGTCGAGATCCCGTGGTAAGGGCGGTACAAACACCTTTTCTTTAATGTACCCCTATAAGAAATAATCACTGGGAGTAAGATCTGGAGAACGTGGAGGCCACGTCAACAGCTGTTTATCATTTGCACCTGCACGGCCGATCCACCGTTGTGAAAACCGTTCGTTTAGATGGTCATGTACGGCTGAGTGGAAAGGGGGTGGTGCCCCATCTTGCTGCAGAATGAAGTCATCCATGTCGTTTTCCAACTGTAGTAACAACCATTCCGTTAACACGCCAACATAGTTTTCGCCAGTCACAGTGTTCTCTGCGAAGAAGAATGGGCTGTACACTGTGAGCAGAAGAGCCAATCGTTTGTTATATGGCGCAACAGCCAATGATCCACTTCTGTTGCGTTAGCCAGGACTGCGTAATTGGGTGTCCAGTTTCCGTGTGCCCAATGTAGTTCATATTTTCCAGTTCTGATATATACAAAAACTTGCATCCAACTGTATCTTTCGTTGCATCATAACTGCAATAGCGATTGTACAGGAAATGTTTGAAATCGTTCATGAACCAAATAAAATGGATAGATTGCCCTGGAGGAAACGCCGTAGGGGAATGGAAATTTGCATCTTCTGCTATAGTGAACTGCGGGACCCTGTTGATAGTGTTCCGAAGTTCTAATATAAACAATACCTCGTGAATTATCGATGGTTGGAGTCGTCCTCTGCAATAATGTCGAACTGCTGGCCCTGAAGATGTTATGTGAAATTTAGGATATAAACAACTCCACATGGGTAAATGATGAATGACTTCCAGGTGCTGGATGGTAAACATTGAATAATCAATTGCGAAATATTTAATAGCTATAAAAAACTGAAAACTGAAACCAATGAAATAAAATAAAAGGCGAAAACAACAAAATTGTAAATAATTAAAACTGAAAAAATTAAAGCATTACATAAATGTAAGGAAACTTTTTTGTTTATTTTTTAAGAAGTTACATCAATATTCCTTTTTATTTTATTTTCTTTTTCTGTAATCCTTATTCGGTCATTGCTAAGACCAATAAACAAGTCATTATATGCATCTTCAGAGGTTAAGATAAAAAATTTCTCTTTACACTCTTTTTTAAAATGTGAATGATATACAGAAAAAATAGGGGGATTATCGAAGTTTCTGGTGATGATCAATTGAATGTGGAAAACAGATAGTCATTGTTTATGATCAGAGAGAGCTCTTCTGTGTTGTAATAGCTCAAGAAGAGCCCTACGGGTCTCCCCGAGATAAAAGCATAGGTTATCCTTACAATGTATGCCATACTCAACAGCTTTGGGTATATAAATATTGTTAATGTCTACGGTCCTAAGCAGTGAACCTATAGAATATCTAATTGGAACGACGTATTTTTTTCTAGTTTAAATTCAAAATAGTGTAGACTAGTGGATACAGAAAGCTCTATTACTAGCATTGAAATTACATTGACTTTAAAAGAAAGAGGTATATAGGAGTCATAAATTATGGTAATATCTGAAAATATTCCTTTTCTGTAAACTGCTGTATCAAACGAAGTAGCGTTCCAAGTGATTAGGACGTCGACGAAAGGAATGCAGCCTGCTTGTTCTTCTTCAATATCGAAGTTAATGTTGGGACGTATTTATTCAAAAATGTCTGTAATCCCATGAACGACTGCGAATCAGCACAGAATATGATGTAATCGACGTAATGGTGGTAGATTGACACATGTACTTGTCCAATGTTCAATACTGAGAGCATAGAATCCTCTATGGAAATCTTGATACTTCGGCCAATGAGGCCATCAGCTAAACCCATAAATATGCCATCGTTTTGTTTGTAGATTAACTGGCCGAATGGACCAATATCTGACACAATGATGATCTGTTGATCATTGCCACGTACTTAGACTTCGAAAATCCCCCCATTTCATGTCAAGTGTACAAAGACATTTTTTATCCTAATTTCTAAGATGCATAGAATGACTGTTTCTCGGTCTTTGCAATGACTGACTTTGAATTACAGAAAACTATAAAGGAATATTAATGTAAATTCTTAAAAAAATTCTTTTCATGTTATGTAATTCTTCAATTTTTGCAATTTTATTGTTCTTGCAATGTCTTTGGGTAAAAAGTTCTCGCCTTTTATTTAAAAGTCATTGGTTTCATTTTTTAAGTTTTCTTAGAACTACAAATACTTTGAAATTGATCATTTAATGTTTAACATCCCGCAACTGGAATTCAGTCATCATTCAACCACATGGATTTGTTTACGAAGTTCACATTAACATCACCAAGCCCATAGTTCAACAACATTGCAGAAGACAACTCCAGTCATCGATTACTCACATGATATTGTTTATTGTTCGAAAGTTCTCATCAACATCATCCCGCAGTTCACTACGGCAGAAGATGAAAATTTCCATTCCATTATGGGGTTTTCTCCAAGGCGACCTATCAATTTTTATATATGATCATACATATATATATACATTATCATTTGTATTGTAATATCATGAAGATTATCTTTATCTTTTTTTGTGAACTCATAAAAACTCATAAGAAAAATTCAATTTTATTTTTAATTAAGAATAGACACCTGCATTGACATCTGGCAGATGTGTCACTTACAATTAATTAAAAATTACACCCTTTTTCCACAGCTGCGGATTCCTTACTGCCTAAATTTCCATACGGGCGTGTATATATTTCTTAACAAACATGATTGTATGTATTTTATAATGATTGAATTCACAAACCTCGGTAAAACCTTTATGATGGTCAATGTAGTTTGATATATGTTTTAAAAAAACCACCTTACTTACTTGCATTCTTCACCACCATTAATATCGGCGACAATACAATATCCAATAGCTTTCATCCAGCTCTCGAAGCAGTCTTCGTCCAAATCAATTTCTATTGACGATATCAAACAATTTCTAATTGATATAAAAAGTACTAAAACACTGCATCTTACATTAAAAAATTATATTAATGAAAATTAAAATCAATAATTTATTTAAACTATTATCCAATTATTATGAAGTGTATTATGAATTAAGTATTAATAATTAAGTATTATGTTAATTATGTTAATTTAATTTTTTTCACATTTTCTTTATTTTCTTTTGCTTTGTTATAAGCATTATTATGAATGCTTATAACAAAGCAAAAGAAAATAAAGAAAACATGAAAAAATTAAATACAAGTAATGTCATGAAGAAAACAATTCTTCGATGGAGAAAGTTTGTAGAGTTACAAACGAAGAAATTAAAAATGTTGTTTATCATTGGTACAATTCCCCAAATAATTTTACAATTTTAAATAAAACTGTCACAATTCTTCTACACATACATATATATATTCTATATACAGGTAAGGGTGTTTCCTTGATGTCCCTTATATGCATCCTTATTTCCCTTATATGTCCTTGCTCAATCCTGCGCAGAGCTTTCTTTTGACAAATAGCTACCTGACGGAATTGGGGGGGGGGGGTCAGCTAAGACATCATCTAGTCTTAAACCTAGATAAAGAAACCTCTTCCCTTTTTCCCAAGGATCCAATAAATCTTACGACTTTTCTGGAGAAATAACCTGGGAATAAATTCTGCACTTCACCTATAATTGAATCATGCTGCTTCAGCCCACAGTTTTATTGTATCCGGTATTCAGAAACTGGATCAACTGTTTAATATATACAGATGAATTATAAGTTCGACTATTAAGATTGGTTTGTATTAACAAAACTTTGAGAGGTCAATCGAGAGAAATCATTTGAAATATTATTTTTCAAGTCGTCTACCTCTATCTTAGACCGACTGAAGCACCAGGTATTTCATCTCATTCATTGTTCAATATTGTTAAGGAAACCGAAGATCTTTTTTTGAAATCGAAAATCAATAAATAAAAAAAAAATCCTAATCTTGAAAAACCAACAAAATCAAAAACAAAAATAAAACATTGTAGGGCGAGGTCAAATAGGATATAAACATCAAAAGAAACTTGCAACGACATTTCAGACACGACCAAGCAATAACTAGTGAAGAAAGGAAGTAGTAAATGATTAACTGTGATCATGTGTCTTCCGAAATGTAATAAACGGTCTATAATTTGTTAAATAACAAATTATTTTTTAATTAGATGAAAATTACATTTTAGATGAACATTTAGATGAACATTAGTTAGGAGAAAGCAAAATATTTCATATTTATTTCATTTATAAATTCCTCAGAATTAATTTTTACAAAATTACAAAATCAATATTGTTAGGCTCAGAAGCGTTATTAATTTCCCTGTCTTACATAAAGATAACAATAAATATAAATAAAATAAATGTAAATATAAAGAAATAAGTGGGAAATACATTTTTTAATCACCATTACAGAGAACCAGAAACTTTTTAATCACTCTAAATATCGCCATGGCTGAAATTGACATCTCAGCTTTTGTGAATTTTCACTTCAAGCTTTTTTTGATTCAAATTGAAATTGTTGGATCGCACCCCAATTACAACTAATCTCTGTTAAATTTCGAATGTTTATCCTCTTTAGGTTTAGATATTCATTGATTTCAAAAGTCATAAATTTAAGTAAGAAATGTCTTTTCTTTTCGTAATATCTGAAAATTTTACACATAAAAGTAGCAATCTTATTCATCCATATTATCCTTGAAGGACTTCCAAATTATTTTATTTCTTATTCAGAGCATCTTGAATTTTCAGAATTAAATGTACCATTATCTTTAATAAGAATGATATTTGAAAACAAGGGCTGCGCGTTTCTGTCGACTGGTGTACCTATTTTAGAATATCTCTTTCATCTTTTACTGTCGAAAACACAGAAGAAAATTGATTCCATCCATTGCTCAAACTACACTATTCAAAATAATTAGTGAAGCCTATGCTTTTAGCGACATTATGCAAAATTTGGATAACACAAAGTCGTGTATGATGTCGACAGCAGAATTACTCATATTCAGAATTATTCAATTATACATTGCAAATTACAGTCTGAAATGTCAGAATGCGTAAATCACAGATTAGGATATAAAGTTTCCAGGAACCTCCTTAGTCTGCAGCGTTTACCCTTACATTTCGTTTCTTAAAAGTCTTCGTTTCGAACAATATTTCAATAACATGATTTACCGCATCAATAGCATGAGAGCTGGTGACTGGCTGAAAGCAGGTCAGGCACAGCGGGTATTCCAAAAACCCTTGAGTGTCGTTTCCCTACTGTGGAATCCATTCCAGAATACAGGATGTGTTTCAGAAAGGCAAGGTAAACGTCTTCCAGCAATTTACAGACAGATACAATCATTAACTGTTCTTAAAAGCCTGTCGTAACAAGCGGTCAAGCATTACATAGCTTCAAAGACAGCTTCTCGTGGCAACATTATGCAGATTGCCAACTGATTACTGTCCAAAATAGCTTTCGCTAAGGTCACCTTTATGCACGTACAACAATGGTGCGCGTTTCTTTAACGGCACGACACTGTACGGCCGATGAAACTTGGCTGAAGAACATTGTAATTGCGGAATCAGTTTCTTTTTTCTGACGAGTACAGATTTAGTCTGGAGTCTGAAAATCTCAAGAGTTCCTATCTGGAAGGAGCACTACAAAGACTGAATGGCCCAGCTTTTGTGCAAGAATCTACCACATTATGGAGGACATTGTTTGATAGTGTGTATTGTGATCAGAAGGCTTTTCAATAAATCTGACTCCATATACTTTAAAAGTTCTTGGCAACTATAAAGCAAATCAAAAAAACTACACAAACCGCACAAGCAAACTTAAAATCAACAACATTTTTACTTTCTGGCCGTTGCTCAGCAACTACAACAATGCAAAGAGCTCGCAGGCTCACACAGTACAACCAACAACGGCAGCAATAACAAAACAAAGAAAATCATGCAATAAATATAATCCGATAAATTCACAACAGTGTGGTCAGGCTTAACTGTACGTAAGCTTCTGTACGTCACATGAAGCGGCAGTCTAACGGCACACAGGTATAGAGACAAGATTCTCGTAAGTAATGTCATGCCGTACGCTGCAGCCATCGGTGATTTGTTTCTTTTCATTGCAACAACGATCTACCTCAGAACTCGCCTAGGGGAAAACGCGCCTGTAATTGAGCTTATGGAATGGCCAGCAGATTCCCCTGACTTAAAATCGCATTTTCAATGGCTGGGACGCACATAACAGATGAATTATAGAAGCTATACGGAAACTGCAAAAAAGGCTATGAGTGGAGATGATGATTCCGAACTGTCATCGATAGCTTCTTCATTACATGCCACACAAGTGTACAGTGGTCTTGGCATTTCAAGAGGACTATCCACCCTAGTAGATGATCAGTTATTATCATCGAAAGTTCATTTATCTTGAACAGGCATGAATATTGTTGAATAGGGTGTTATATAATGTGCATTAAATCGTAGATTGCATGAAAATTCTCTACTGCACTTTTTCTGACATGTAGTACAATAGTCTGCTATATCTTTTATAAAATACTTTTTACGTCAACCGTCATCATTCTATCCTAAAAACTCTCCCTACTGTAATTGTCTTGATCAGTGAACAATAAATTAAGAGAGAATTATGCGGAGAATAGTTTTAAATAAGGCTGTGAATTAGCTTTAAAATGTGTTGTTTAAGAGGAAAGAAAGCTTCTTTATTCCATTCAAGAAAATGTCTTACTCCAAATCATATTAAAATGTGTTTGAAATCTTTGACAAAATTAATTAGCCATTGTTACATAGTTTAGGCCTGGACATTTAATTGCCTTCAATTTTGAAATTATTTGACCTTGTACTTTTGTGTTCAAGTGTATAAATTTAAAACAATAACTGAATTATGAAGAAATTTGGAACTGATTATTTTTTCTCACCTATTTTGATGTGCCTGTCCATCTTGTATTTACAGTTAGGGACCTAATGAGGATTGCAAATTTGGATCGTTTATTTTAGGAGACTATTTTAATAACGCTCCTTAATATGTTTCTGCTTTCTTGGATTCTTGAACAGTTCTTGAGTTCGTCGTTTTTCAGATTCCCATCTCATGATAGATTTACTTATTTTGATTTTTGCTAAACTTACAATATTTCCATGACTGTCATTTTTCAGCTTTATTTTTTTTCTTCGGCTTATATTCTATTTTCGGCCTATATTCTATTTACATACTCTAAAAATGATTATTTAGATTATAATTCATACCACTTAAATTTGATTGCTAATCCCTATTTCATTGCTATTGGAATGGAGGAAATATAATTAGCAACAACTCAACATCAACTGCAGTTACTGAGTAATTTGAGACAAACCAGCACTTCGTATTATTGAAATTCTGTTTGTCTCAATAGTCATAGCCTATAATCTGAACCTAAGGCCATCAGACTTGCCCTTAGGAAAAAAATATCCATTGTTACTCAATTTCTGCATCAAAAAACCAAAAGAAAACTTAAACTATTTAAATTATAAATTTCCAAATAAAAAACAAAAAAAAATCACACACATTCACACAAGTAGTTACGTATACCTACAAAATTATTATATTTATTACTAATAAATGAATGATTGTTTCGCAGATTACTAACTTTTCATTAATGTTCTTTCTGTGCAAAGTTCTTCATACGTTTCTTTTGTAATGTTGTAAAATAAATCAATTATATTTTTAATCTCAATTGCAATCTTCTTGATACAGTAAGGTCCAGGGTTTAAATCAAGAAGGCAACTTGCTTGCTTGGGTCCGTATCTAAAAAAAATACAAAACAAGATAATTAATGCTTTTATACAGTGTCAAAAGCTAAGCGGCCCCGTAATAGGAACAATTTTATAAACACCCTTTAAAAGGCGACATCTTGGAAATCAAAAAAATTTTTCTAATGATTTTTGTAGCAGTTTGTCTTTAAAAGATCTACCTTTTAGCCATTTCCATGAACAATCTATCTCTTTTAGCTTAGTCACAAAATTGCAAAAACTGTTAAAAAAATTGGAAAGTCTTATGACAGACAGAATACGGTTCTTTATTTTAAGATTTTATCGGAAGCGACCAATTTTGACCATCCCAGCTGTCGGTCAGGGAGTGGTCCGAGAGTTCTGATTTTTTGGACGTGATCACCTAATTTTTGATGCTGGACACAGTGGTGAAGTTTTCATTCTAATATCTCTAACCGTTTGGCCGTTACAGAATGTGACATCCAGCAAAAAGTGTAACATTCAGGAAGACAAAACCAATAGTGATTCACTATATTGTATAGGCAAGCTGTAATCTAGGGACCGCTAAAAATATATATGTAATTTTATAATTTTTTGTAAATAGTTTTCGTGTTGGAATTAAAATATATATTTGTTTTAAAACTTGTAAAATAAAATTTGTCTTAAATTTGAGATGTTTTAAAAAATTTATAATAAAAATCTATTAATTGAAGTAATGAGACTTTTTCACCTGTTGTAAATGCTATCCAGTCGTTGAAACTTTTTATCTTACATAATTTGTCAACGGTTTTTTTTTATTGTATTATTTTCCAGTGATACTTTTATTCCTTAATTGTTTTCTTATTTGCTCATTTCCTTGTTTTTATTCTGCAAATTTTAGTTAGTTTTCGTAAATAGAAATTATTCCTTTTTATTTCCATTTTAATACCTTTTTGTCATCTTGTTTTCATTGTAATTTATTATTTTTCTTATTTATACTCTTTTTAATTTTATGTTCTCATGAGAATTCTTTTTGGTTGAGTTCTCAAGGCTTTAGTCTGCCAAACACTATGTTGCGTCAGATATTCGTCACTTTGTTGTCTGCCTACGATACTTTATTGCCGTATCGGTTAGTTCATAACCAGGGGAGGTCTGGCATCATTGGGGCCCTTCGGCTGGAAGCGAATTTTGGGCCCTTTAAGCAGTTATGTTGATTTTGTGGCCCTGAACGCAAAATTAAAAAAAAAATTCTTTCTGTCCCCCAGTAATATGTAAATCCCCGTTCAGGGCCCCATCATATGCTTACAAATGAAGGCTATGTTGGGACCCTAACAGTGGAATTTTTATGAGGAGCACAGCAATCGAAATATAGAAGCCAGTATCATTGGATAGGTTTTACGTGTACTGTAGAATATAGATGACATAAATAGAGCCGTACACCTGTTTAATACTAAGAAATTTAATCAAACTTATAATAAACAAAAATCACAACGGTTTCGCTAGCGAGAGCTGGCTTTTTCAAGCC
>JAFIDM010113122.1:3519-15326 GCA_023159025.1 Thereuonema tuberculata
GGAGTTGCCTCCTTTATCCGACGAAACAGCAGCAACAGAATGGTTCCAGCTGATTTCCTTAATTTCCAATGGATTAATACCGGTAGTAGTTTGAGTCAATATCCCGTAACAACCTCGAATCGTGGACCCGACGTTGCATATGATAGATAAGGGAAAACCAGAATCCTCACTATTACAAACCACCGTCTCAACCGGTGCAATTATGCCGTGTGCCCTTAGTTTTACTGGCCAATTAAAATCAAGTGCCCTTAGTTTTACTGGCCAATTAAAATCAAGTGCCCTTCCATTAGCTTTCATCAGAAAATGTGTCGAAGTACAGGGTCCGCCAGAAAAATGTATACACACTTTAAAGAACAAAAACTATTTATTATGTGTTTGTATTACATGTAAATTCTGATCAGAAGTGTAGTACTGTCTTCAGCTAAGCACATTCTTACTTTAGATGTTCAAAATGTTCGCCGTTGGCGTCCAGACACATTACGTAACGACGAACGGTCACCGCAGCTACGGCCGACAATGTTTCAATGGAGATCGCGGCACATGCAGCTGTAATTTCCCGGCGAAGATTCTCCACCGTGCGCGGCTTCTGTCAATAGACTTGATCTTTCACAGTTCCCCACAAGTAAAAGTCCATAGGGATTAGATCTGGCGACCGTGGGGGGAACTTAATGGGTCCTCTTCTTCCAATCCAAGTTCCTGTAGCTTGTTATCCAGGAAAGCTCGTACGGCTAGGTGGTAGTGTGGTGAGGACCTCATCATCAGCTTCGTAAAGTGTCCGTACACCTGGTAAAATTGATGTACGTCACATTTCCAGGTACACTTCTCCAGTGACATTACCATAAAAAAGGGCCCCTAGATGATAGTCCACTCCAAACATGAATCCCTGGTAGATTGACCGCTTATCCACAAGAATACGCGGATTTTCAGGTGCCCAGTAGACGCAGTTATGCCGATTCACTGTTCCATTAACTTTACACTGGAACTGACGCGATCTTCATTGAAACATTGTCCGCCGTAGCTGGGGCGACCGTTCGTCGTTTCGTAATGTGTCTGGGCGCCAACGGCGAACATTTTGAACATCTAAAGTAAGCATGTGTTTAACTGAAGACAGTACTACACTTCTGATCAGAATTTACATGTAATACAAATACATAATAAATAGTTTTTGTTCTTTAAAGTGTGAATACATTTTTCTGGCGGACCCTGCAGATGAACTTAAATTAACTAGTTTAAGAGTTACGATAACAAAGGAAATATTGCTGCATGATCGTTGGCACGGAGTGATATACTTCCCTCTCAGCAATGAACTGATCGGCAGCGCTTCCTATGTCCCCTTGATTTGTCCGAATGGAAGCGTTGCCGACTATATTAATAGCGCCTTCAGCTGGAAGAGACCCTTCGCCTTGGGTGGGCAGCCAGCCACAAGTGGGTTCCCGGATATAAATAGAGCAGCTCGTCTATGGCAGCCAACCTCATAGAATCTTCTTTCCAGGGAAGAGAAGATTCCGTCCGCCTCAAAGCCGCCTTCAGAATCAGTAGAAAAAGTTGAACGGGGCAGAACAGAGAAGAGCAGATTAGAGAAGAGTGATAGAAGCAGCCAAAAGCAGAAGCAAGACTGAGTTTGTGGGCAAAGCCAAGTAAACAAAACGTTAGTCCGGACTGTCGCTGAAGGCTAGCAGGTTTTGACGCCTAACAATATCTTTTCGGGTTTATCTTTGGGGATTTTAAGAACAGCATTGCTGAATCTGTTACTTTTCGTGCTTTTGTTAGGTCTCTAAAGTATATTTTCTGCTACTTTAAAATTTCTTTTCTATTGAAGGCTATTGTTTCTGTCAAAAAAAAACCATGGTTAGAAAATAGCATTATGTTGCCGTAGAAAAATTTCAGGAATTTCACTTTGAGTATCTTGATTTTAGTTTCTATTGTACCTTCAACTATTTTTTTTTAAACTACTAATTCTTTCTGAATCAAAGCAATATACTCAATATCTGTCTTTAAATGCTGTTCAGATCATTATTTTTCTAAAGCTATCTTAGACCATATAAACCAACTACCTTAATTAGAGTGGTTTGGAAAAGTGACCATTGATGTATTGTTGCTGATATATCGTAATTTAAACATTTAAAGTGATGATACTAGGCATTGCTGTCTGCACTGTTTCGTATATGTTTAAATGAGAAACCACTTAGTTCGTTCGCCGTAATCCATTGATGGTTATTACACCAAATTATTATTTTCCAATTTTCTTCAAATTCATGAAATTAAAAGTTTAAGGCCATAAGGAAAAAGAAAAAAAACAATTCTAGATGACAATTATAAAAATGAATGTATATAATTACTGAAACATTCAACATTAACACTTATTACGAATTATTAATTTAAAAAAAAAATATTTTCGTTTTAATTGTTTGTTTGTACTCGTAGATATATTTATAATATAAATGTTGATCAAAATAAAATTTAACAATGTTCCCGAATACAAATAAGTTAGAACTACAAAACTATTGAATGGCGCTATGTTATTTTCGGAAGTTATTCCGAATACCTATCCACAAACTTTATTACATCCAAAGTGTCTCTTATCCTCCAATCTAACTCCAATATTACAATGTTATTTATGTCACAGCACGAATGAAATATGTTTCTTCCAATCCATATTATTTTCAGTCGTTATCTTTGAGTCATAACCACTGGCAAGCATAGTTGTTAATTTATTTACGATACAATGAAAATTTTTTATCACTGGTCATTCCTTCCAATTTTTTTTATTCACTGTAATATAATTCAAAGGAAACGCAATACTCCCACTCATCCACGTGATTTCAGTATTAATTAATGATGCGCGGCCTTCTTAATTTATTGATGATTCAATTAAAAAGTTGATGGATGGTCATCCTGCTCGTCTATTGTTTTTATCATTATTATTGAGCGATTCCTTTGAACACAATAGTTCTCATCCATTTGCTTTATTGTCTATGATAAGAAGCATGAGAACAGTTCTTTCTCTGCCTTTAAGCTCTAAGTTCTGTATTCATTCAAATTTAAGATTAGAATGCGTGCTTGGTAAGTAACAATGTTTTTATGTAACATCTTTACCAGTGAGGTGAATTTAAAAATATTTCAGAAAAGAATTGATAAAAATGACATTAACAAATTACGAGAAATTTATAATTAAGAAAATTCCAATCACTAACCAATGAAATTGGAGAATATTTTAAGAAAAAAATAGTACCTGTAGTTTGAATTTTCTGGGATTTTCTTGCGATCTAAATATTTAAAGGAAATGTTGAAATTTTTCTGGCATTGTTTCCGTCGGGTCCGATGCCAACTTATTGTACACGGACGTAAAAAAAAAAAAATTAAAACAAATAAAAAAATAATCAATAGAGCTTTCGCTCTGCTACCTTAAAATAAAACACGACCTGATTTATTTCTATTTAGGAGATGATCGGTTGCACGCCGCTCGCTGCGAAGACTTGGCGCCAAACTTCTACACCTGAATTCACTCTCAACAATAGGTTTTCCCCAAACAGAGTTTTAAGTAGATCTTGTCCGTTGTCGCTGGACCCATAAGTAAACAAAGGACTAAGAAACCACCCCTAAGATTGAAACCTATAATTTTGATGATTAACTTGTTAAATCCTAACAGAATTAACTTCGGTTCAAAACTGTCTTTAATCAGCTTTAATACACCATAATGAAATCTGTTTCCACCAAATTGTGCACTATTAATCACAATTAAAATTAAATAAAACTATCCTTATCAAATGAATAAATGTTAATCTCTTTGAATGTTAATTAAACCTGTGTTAAACAAACAGACAAAATTCTTGGTTTAAATTCAAATGAACATTTTATTAAAATACCTTTCTTCACAAAAATTACACTTCATTTAAATAATTCACACCTTCTTTGACAAAATCCTTTCCCCTCCCAAAGACAATTTAACTTCAAACCCTAATACCCTTCCCGTCAGCTGACTTACTAATACTCTCTACCCCTCCCTGAAAATGGTATAAACCCATGGTTCAAACATAACATAGAACAAATATAATATCTTAGGTTAAATTATATCATTGAACACACTTCAAAACTGATCAAACATGAATAATTAATAATAAAAAACACTTCAGTTCTTTTGAATACAAAACTCTTAGGATTAATTAGACAAAACTCTAATTATTAAAACCTTTAATCAAATTTGTTTTCTTTAAATTTCTTCTTTTCTGTCTCTTGTTATTAACTTCTTTAAACAACTATAAGGTTATATGATAAAACACCACAGTTAACATTACAAATAATGGTTTCACCCTCTGTGAGAAAATCTGTGGGATATTACAGTTCGCCAATGACGTCACTTCTTTTCACTGAATAACTTCTTGAAACACTTCGATTAAGATTAAAATGTTTATCTAAATACCATATTTGATTAAATCAACTAAACTCACACACAAATTAATGAAGCATGTCTTTGGTTATAACAATGGCTTCCCACCTTGCATTAGATTTTCCTATCTCTTTAGGCACCGAGATTAAAGTTAATCTTTAACACACATCTGTTCAAGACTAGAATATGGCTTAGATTATTGGTTTGTAGTATTGAGATAAACCTAAAACTGAGGTTTTGAAACCGCACAAACTAACTTTTCTTTCGAATAGCCGACGGTTCGCCTAATCGCTATTCTCTTCTCCGAGAATCTTAAAATTGTTCCTTCGGCTTTGTCTGAAACTTGATCTTCTTCCAACTTAAAATGAAAGTCGTTAACTTGTTGATATTAATTCTATTTTCTCGCCTAACGACGCAGACATAGAAAATGGTTACTTACAGTCTCTCTGTTCCGTCATGGTAGGGCGCCGACCTCCGGCCTCCGCTATGGGGTTTCCCGCTGGCTTCCATTATGCTGACCTCGGAGACGTTTTCGGTCCATACGAAACCTTTACGTGAAGTCATCACTGGAAATTGGGGCACATGAACAGAGTACACCATATTGAATCACCAACACCATTTTTTAGTGTTTTAATGCATTGTCTCGAAGCACTTTGCACATCGTAAGTAAAAGTCAATGCTAACCCTCCATGCACATGGGGCGCACGACCTTTCACTCTGAAGGTTCAACAAGTTCACTCTGTGCGGGGCAACAACCCTCTGCCTGCTTTCTCGCAGTTTTCTCGCAAAAAAATGACCTCTACTAATTTTGACCAATGAGTATTTCAGATGTGCTCACGTGACCCCTTGACTCCAAGTCTTGCACACGGCACTGTAAGACATACTTCCTGTTAAACCGAAACTTTATATCCACATGAGAACACCAAAAAATAATTTTCCCACGGCAACCTTCTATTGCAGTGTTTTTTCTCAAACAAGATTGAAATTAACAAAACACAAAATATTCAGACAATAATATTTCAATATGTGTGTAAACATTAAATTACCAATAGTTTTTCTCCAGCCAACTCACACGGTGGAGTCTGAAGCTACAACACATGGACTTCACGGTGGAGCACAAAAAGGGAGCCTTAAACTGTGTTCCGGACGCCCTTTCCCGAATCCGGTGTGGATGGTTCAAGGTAAATGAGGAGGAGTGGATGAAGCTGCAAAGACATGACCATTACTGCTCCGATATCCTGCGGAAACTCGAGGCCCACGATTTTGCGGTAAATAATGAAATTTAAAAGTTGTTGCTAAAATAAATAACATGCAGGGTACTAATAATTGGAGCATGATTCACGGGGTTTGGGCTGTGGAGAGCATCACACACTCAAACAATACACACACATTACTATACATGAAGACACAGGAATCCTAAAAGCAACTCTCTAAGGGGTCGCTAAAAATGACAGCATTTTTGAAGATTATCCATTATATAAAGTAAGTGTGTATGTACCAGTAAAATTTCAGATTTATCGATTTTCTTTGTTAAAAGCGAGTGCAGAAATAGCTTTCCCTAATTTGCATCTTTTTTTAATCAATTTCTGTAGTGTTAAGTGAAAGTTAACATTATAAAATCTGGCTAAAATTAAACTTTGTAGAAGATACCAAACACGTTTACGATAAAATGACTTGTTTTTAGGACTCCTATGAACAGGTACTATGGTTATGTTTGCTAGAATATTTATATGTACATTTATATTTATATATATATATATATATATATATATATATATATATGGATGTTCGATGATGGATGCAGATGATCTCTACACTTCCCTGGCATTGTATGAGGGGCAGAGAGATCTAAGGAAGGGTTTGTATAACTCATAGACACTGTCTCGATGGAAAAAATTCTGTTGGAAAATTGATTCTGGCGGGCTGACACGAAGGGCAAAACACAGGTTTGCAGGTTATCCTGTTGTCATTTAAAATTTCTAGGCAGCTTAGCACTGTAGATGGTGCCTCCGGTACTGGATTGCTTCAGCTTTCCGTCGGCCTTCGACATAATTTTCCAAATTTGCCTTTAGACTCGGTGAAGCACTCATCACCGAAAAAAAAACCACACATAACTGGAAAGCTGCGGCCTGTTACTCCCAAGGTCACAACACGAATCATTACAACAAACACGATTGTTCAAAACTGATGAACACGCAGAGTGCACTCTCTCTTTGTTGGGTATCACACGATCTATTCTTGGAAGTCATGGTATCACGATTAGGTTCTACAGTATGGAATGCCAGAGTTTGGTTATTAAGGTAAGTGCCATTTTTAATATCCCGTTAATTCACTGTCATTAAATCGATCCAAACTACACGTTTACGTCCTTGACCTGGCTGCACACTAAGAATTCCTGTTCTTTCAAATCTTTCAACCATTCTTCGTAAGTTAGATATGGTCATCGGTCCTCTACGTAACTGTTTTAACTGCCGGTATTCCCGAAGAGCAGCATTGGCATTTTCATCCCGCTGATAAAACAGCTTGTCTAATAAGGCACGATCACATAGTGAAAACGACTTCCCGCAACCACTCCTTTTATCCTCGATATCGTGTAACAAAGTATCCGTATATGCAAATTTCACGATGCAGTTTTTGAGAATTTCCCCTATCGGCGTTGATTGGTTCTAATTTTTTTTTCTTGACAAATCGAAACCGCATACTTTAATGTGTATGCTGGCCAAATTTTGTTATATTTCATCCAGTACATAACACGGTACGGGGCTCCGAACATCTCTTGTTATTTCTTCATCGCCCGGCGTATAAATATATATATATATATATAAATATATATATGATGTGACGAAACGCATATTTTCATAGTAAATATTGTAACTAGTTTATAAGGTCTTGAATTTAGCATTTAAAAATATTGAGGGAATGTTTTAAAATTTTTATATTTCAAATACTTATGTTGAGATACGGTAATTTAAACGTTTTTATTTAATTAATTTTAAATTTTGTCAAAATGCGAAGAGTGTAGCCTTAGCTTTAGTTTTAAAAAGGAAATTTCCTTTGTTGTAATTTCTGAATCGACAGCTGTGATTGCGTCATCCTTGCACCCGCAGAGTCCGCTAAAGCTCAAGTTGCCATACAAGGACATGGGTCTTTCCAGAGATTTGATTGATTCTCCAGTCGATGACTCAAGATTTTCTTAGAAACCTATTAGGTCAGCGTGCCTTATTTGATAATGATCAGTTTATCGACCCCTCATTGAAGGATAATTTTTTGACACATTTTATGGAAAGTGCATTTGTTTATTTAAGCAGAAGTTTCGCTAGGATAGCTCTCTCTATCTCTGGCGATAGCTTCCAGCGGTTAAAGTCAGAAAGACCTGTCTCTCACCTAGCGTTAGAACGCCATGGTCTAGGCGTGTGTTTCCGACAGTGATTCTGTTATTCAATGCAAGTCGCTTTAACGGCAGTTGGTGATTATGTTAAAATTTAGTGAACTAGACAGGGATCGGGTACTTAAGAGTAGCCCGTTACCGCTATTAAATTTGCAGTGTGCCGTGACAAGTAAGTGAATGCAGTAATTCAAAATAATTAAGTGCAGCAAAAGTGAACGGTAGAGCGGCAATAGTGTAATATCGCTTAGAGAGTCAGTGCAATAGTGAATGCATTAGTGGTTCGGAAAGAATCTAAAAAGGACTAGTTAATGTGTGCTACGAAAACAAGGTTAATACGATAAGTTTGTCCAACTATTGTAACAAATGCAAAGCCGTGAGACGGAATTTTGATTATAATCTCTGATACTGATAATTAACTGTGGGAATAATTTAGAATAGGACGTAAGTGAGTGTTTTAATTTAGTAATGGATTAGTTCATGCAAAGCCAGCCGGAATCCAATTTCTTTAGTTTTTACCAGGAGCGGTTATAGACATGCTAAGCTCTCGCATTTAAGCCACTCCTCCAAGACCGGAGCATCGTGTATTTGTTAAAATGATTCTTAACAATATTAATAATGAGATTACTGAAAGATTCAGTTGTTGATATTCAAAAGGAATTTGTTAATAAATAAGAGTTTTGTTGCTGTGTGGGAGTTGTACGCGCCTGAGTGTTTATTGGATCAGTGTTGAACAGTAGCTCCAAGATGACCGAGTTAGTGTAAACCGGGGTGACGGAAGGGAGATAGGCGAACGACGGCTGCTCAGGACGTGGAGATAAAAATTCATCAGGAGTTGCACCTGATTGGCGCCCAACGAACGAGAGGGGAAAGGAGTCGGTATAAGCAGAGGCCAGCTTCGCGTCCTGATATATGAATTATCATCATCCCCCTTTGGTAGTTATACAAGGAGTGTAGCAGTCATACGACATACGTTAAAGTAGTAACGTCAAAATGTATATTGTTGTTTATTATTTCAAACATTAGAGTGAAATGTGATATGTCCTTCAAGATCATGGAAAGAGATAGACGATATTATCATAATATTTCAGGAAAATTTTATGTTACATTTTCTTATATTAATTACCTAATTACGAGAAGATTTGGGAATTTTTAAAAATAGAACTTCGCTCAACAGATTTGGTTGAGAGAATAAATTAAAGGCAGAGAATTTAAATCGTGAAATCATTTGATTTTAGCGAACTTTTAATTAGATGTCTTAGTGCTGCTTAATAAAGTACTGTAAAGTACTGTAAAGTGAATTGATAATGAAGTATTAGAGTTTAAAGTGAACTCTTAATGAACTGTTAGATTATACAGTGAACTATTAATGATCCCTTCAGTGCTGAGAAAGGAACTAAAATTATTATTCAGAAAGTTATTAAAGAATAACTAGTAACATGTATTAAGATACGATTACTAAGAAGATATAAAGTGTGAAGTCAATTACATTAATTCATTGAGACTCATTTGTAAATTTAGTTATCCGAAGTTTCGTTTATATACGATTAGTTTTTAAAAACTAATGATTGATTAATCACATCATACCGCTTCTTTATTCTGCTAAATACAAATTAAATGAATTAAAAGGATTAAAATTATTTTCCAATAAATATTACTAATTTTTTTTAAATATTTATGTTAAAGAAAAGTTAATTTCGAATTGTACAGAAAAATATTATAAATTGAACATCATGACGGTCTTTTAAACTGTGAAAGTAGCTGGGTAACAAGGATGGTTTAACGAAGATCGTAACAATTTGAACCACAGTTGAGACGTCCTCTCTTTAGTAGTACTACTTTATTCGATTGATTATTTTTAAAAGTGTTTTTTTTTTTTAATTTCGTCACCAAAAAATCCCTCAATTGGAAAATGATGTTCTTTTCCGTTTGGCCCTTCCCCATCGATCTTTCAACGTGGATCGTTAGGCCACACACAGTAACACAGATTTCAATTTAGAGACACATCGAGGTAATTTTCAATTCTTCTTTTGATTTTTTTTCACAATAAACTTCATAAACTAAAATAAGAAATAAAAATTTCTAAAAGAAAGAAAACGAATTTTTAGTTTAATTTAGTTTTAATTTTTTTATTCACAGAGAAATAAATCAACAAAACTAAGAAAGCAAATTATAACAAAGAAATAACAAATCTAAAAAATACCGATTCTGAAGAACTGAAGCACAGAATCGAATATTTATATTCAAACAATACAAACTAATCGTGCAAAGATGATATAATGCAAGTAATGAAATTTCTTTTTATCTTGAACTTTTATTGTTAAGAAGGGAAGAAGACAGATTTAGTGCTCTCCAGTGTTCCTCCGCAATAGCTTAACGGTTGTATTTAATCATGGAAAACAACGAATCAATGTTATATAGATACGGGTATGGAAATGCTTTATTTCCAAGATTTGAACGATGCAACAATACAGAGATGTTGGCCATACAGTCGCTAAGTTTCATAGAAAGTGCTCGAAATGTCGTCCACTGACTGCAATGCTCTCAACACAACGTCGTTCCATCGACTGCCAAACACGGTTGAAGATGCCAGGTGCAAGCCGAATTGCGTTGCACCCATCGACTATGCGATCATGCAGTGCGTGGGAGTCAGGAACCGGTATGGTGTACACTAATGCTTTAAGATAACCCATACGAAAACGTTCAGACGGTTTAAATCAGTGGCTTGTAAAAAAGTTGTTTTAAGAATCAAATTCACCCCTTTTTATTCTTGACTTTATTTTGATGTTTTTGTAACTCAGGGGTCATTGATTTGTATGTTTGTCCGTTTTGTCTATTCGTCCTTTTCACTGAGCTTGGGTATGCTGGATAGGTGGAGCTGATGAGAGGCCAAAAAGCCTCGAAACAGCGCTGTCCTCCATTTCCAGCACTAATATCAAAAATAGCTCAGTGAATTTGTGTTTTGTTTTGTTTAGTTATGTGCGTTCTTTGGTTTATTTTACTGTAAGAATCAAATTATTTAAAATTGAAAATTGGCAACGTGAATTAGATAGCTTCTTTTCTGCACATTTCCATTACTTAAAGCATTTTGGATACTTGAAAAAGTCTTTATCTTTGCTGAAGCAAACATAGCTTCCACAGAGTCTCACATCTTCCACTATATCGTCTCAACAAATAGCACAGTACCAGCTCAGTCTTTATTTGTGATGCAGTCAGCTTGGAGACAGCTTTCCCTTTAGATTGGTCTTCTGGTTTCTTGACGGTTTATTATCTTCCTTCAGGATTATCATATTAATAACTTTGGTGATTTTTGAAAATGTCATAAAAAGTGGCATATTAGCAAGAGTAAATTCAACTTCGACGAGTTTAGCAAACTGTACGAAAAGCAATTTTCTGTTAAGAAGGCATCATCTGTTGAGAACAAATGCGAACTTACTAGAGTGATTAGGACGCTGATACATTCCCTAGGGACCTCATCAATTCCCTTATGTCATTGTACTTATTATGACGACAAGTTACAGAGTAGACAACTCCATTCCCAGGTATCCTAGGTTTCCAAAGGTTATATATACTTTTTTGTTGTAGTGCATCATTTAGAAGTACCCACAATCCCTTGTTTCCTCAAATGTTTAGAGAGGACAGAGAAAATGCTAGAATGGAAATCTACTGAAATTTATTTCTTAATCGGCTTTTGAATCATGGGCCCTATGAAATTTTTATATATCTTGCGGAGAGCCAAAGGTTTATGATTTGATATAAATTGAGAAGGATAATCATTAGTAAATAGATTAGAAAAAATGAAATGAAATTCAAGTTCAAACAATTCATTAATGCCTGTCAGAAAGGCCGATCGAACTGCCCTATGAATAATGTTAACCTTAAACAAAATGGACAGAAAGAATCAAAATTTAAGTAATCCCAGAATAAGTCGGTTTTCCAGAATGAGTACGGAATACCTGAGTTGAAAATAGTGATCCATATCTTTCATTCGAATATCAATCAAGGGAATGAAACCATTCGATTCATACTCGATAT
>JAFIDM010113123.1:0-15325 GCA_023159025.1 Thereuonema tuberculata
ACAAATCTCTGGTTCTCTTCTCCTTCGTAATATTCAAAGCTCTGATGCTGGAATGTATACATGTACTGCTCAAAACTCAGCTGGAACAGAAACCACAAAGACCCATTTGTCTATAGCAGGTAAGACAAATTAGTATTTATCTAACACTAATTCTGAAAGATGCTGAACTGTAAAACTCCCTTCATACTTAATCTACTAGTGTTTGATTAACTCAAGGACCTTTTGTCTTTTCCTTACAGTAATTTACTTAAAAATAAGTTTAAGAGTTTGTTCTGAAGTTCTTTTAAGATATGAAGCCGAAGAGTAAGAGTTTTCTGATTTACTGTAAAGTTAAGGTACAGAAATTAAAGAAAAATGCTGAAAAAGAAGAAATTTATCTTTTAGTAAAAGCATTGTTAACAGAATATGTATCGTAATATATATGTATTTAAGAAAATTACTTGCCTATAAAACAATATTTCCTTTTGAAACATTGAAGTTCATTGCCAGCATTTTTGCTTTTTTTACCAAAACAAAATTCCTATTTCAATGCAGATATTATCAGGAAAATTATTGTAATTAATATAAAACTTATCAGATAATTTCAAAAGTGATCTACGATCTTTTATTTCAGTTCCTATCTCCGTGTTGTTAAATCCTTCCAAATTAACTGTGGATGTGGGAAATCCAGTAACACTTAAATGCAAAGTCTCTGGTCAACCAATCAACACCATCATCTGGTACAAAGATGGAAGACAAATTACAAGTGAAGATATTCAGTTCCTAAATAACGAAACCTTATACATTCAGTCAATGAAAACGAACCACAAAGGAATTTATCAATGTACTGCTAGTAATGACTTTGACTCTGCTTCTGGTTCAACATTACTACAACTTGGAGGTAAGTTGTAGTCAGATAAAATATTGAAGGGATTTGAAACTACATAATATTTCAAAATAAAATCTAGCTGTTTAAACTTACATAAGTGGTAACGAAATAGCACAGTAATTTATTTTTTAAAGCATTGACTTATTATCACTACTGTATTTATGTGATTCTGATGACAAAGATAAAACGAAATTCCCAAATTCTAGTATTCTATAAGCTGACCTACAAATTCTTCACTCCACTGTCATTATTTCAGAATAATGTATCTGTATTTATATATATATTCCTTCTATTTACTGGTCTTATGAAACTTTCTATTTCTTTAGATATCTCCCCTCAAATTACTAAACATTTTGAGGAGCAAATACTCCATCCTGGACAGAATGTAGAAATTCATTGTGAAGCTTCTGGAAGCCCAACACCAACGATCACGTGGTCTATGGATGATATGGATCTTCAGAATAATAGGAGAATATCAACAGAACAATCTATTCAAAAAAATGGAAATATATTCAGCGAATTAAGTATTAAAAATCTCCGAAATGAAGATGGTGGATTATACTCCTGCACTGCCACTAATAAAGCTGGTAAAATCCAGTATTTCGCGAGGATGAATGTTTACGGTAAGATTAAATATTCATATTTCAAAAAGAAAAAAATATTTATTACAAAACTTGTAATAAAAAAAATTCATTATAATAGGTCTTATATTCAAGCTTATTGCAATATATTGTTAAAAACTTTCTCAATTTGCTAGAAACCAACTTTTCCTTTTCGTTCGATTTACGTGCTGAAGTGATTAACTTTCTTTTTTTTTTTTTTGTCTTCTGCGATATTAAGTACACTGCCTCATACTGGTGTATCCCAATTGATGTTTAATTGGGGAAATAGTCTACAGACACAGATTACATTGAAGCTTGAATCCATGAATCTGAAATTTAATAGAAAGAAATATGCTTTTAATATTACTTCGAAGGAATACCTTTGAAACATTTGAAATAATGTAGCTTTAATGATAGATGTGAAGTGCTTTATACAAATCAAATCAGATTCTGTTGCTGATAAACCTTTATAGAATTTAAATTATTTTTATGAACTTTTTTATTTAGGAAAATTATCCATTCGAAGACGTCCTAAGTTTTTTGCCACCAATTCTCAAGAAGCAACTTTGAATTGTCCATTTTATGGATATCCTGTTGGTGAAATTGACTGGAAAAAAAGTAAATGAATTTCTTTTCTCTTCCAAATTTATTAATGATAATAATTACAGTAGAACTTCCATTATCTGTCAGTCTTTTGTTAAAAAGTCACTTAACCCCACTACATCGGAATAAATATGTGTATAGATATCTGTACTGTGATTTTTGATGTTCGGGTAACAACAATAAAGTTCAATTAAATTCTGTTAATTATGTACTATGTAAGAAAGTAAATAATTTAGATGACTCGGTCTATTGCAGGTACAATAAGAGATAAGAGATCAATTTTTAGATCTGGATTTTAAGTTTAATGTAGAAATTTTAGTGAAACAATTGTTTTTTAATGTGAAATTTAGAGAGAAAAATAAATTGTAATCAATGATATTAAAATGAAATTCTTCTATATTGTTGCAGATGGTGTGACTTTACCTAGCAGCATTTATCAGAGAATATTTGAAAATGGAACCTTACTAATTCAAAAAATCCATCGAACAACTGATAGTGGTGTCTATAAATGCAGCCTTGAAGATCAGGAAGGCGATACTGTAGAGGGGGAAGTGGAATTAGCAGTTTTAAGTAAGCACCGTTTGAATACCTAATCGTTGGTTTTACTGGGATTGATCAGTTCTATTGTCAATTAATTCAAAATCAAATCAAACTCTATCAAATGATATCCTTTATAAAATACATTTTCACATTTTCATCTGTGAGGTTTTTCTAATGGATATTCGCAGTAGCACCTCGTGAATATGCAAGATCCATTGAAAAGTCATTACAGACTTCGCTGTGATTTCGCTGTTACTAAAAATATCCTTTAATTTTCGTGTTAAGCAGATCTGGAGACAAAAAATAATCTCCAATTAAGATAATTCCCAGAATGGATGTTTCGATTGATTTGTATACCCACATTGGCCGTGCTGGCGTGGTCGTGCGGTCTCGGCGGCGGCCAGCCGTGGCGACCAGTGCGCCAGTACCTGGGTTCGAATCCCGGCAGTGGCATGGCTGTTTCTTTCTTCTTCTGTGTTTCGTCCAACGCTGTTCAAGGGGTCACAGTGGTGACCTATGTCAGCGGATTCTTCTCACAAATATAATATAATACCCACATTGTATCCGATATCCTGGGAATTTGCACAATTAACAACTGCAAATGTCAAAACAAATATGTAACTTAAATTAAATTAAATAAATAAAACAAGAAATGAGTTCAGCACAAATTTAACCAAATTGCCAAATTTAAACTCATTTCTTGTTTTATTTAATTTAAATTATTTTGCGGCACGTTAAACTCTTTTAACATATGTAACTGGTTTGGCAGATCATCGTAATATTTGTTCGTAATATCTGTTGAAAGATCAATTTCTGGTGTCTTCAGATCTAGACATGACAAGATTAAAGACTGACATAGAAGACTGTAGGGGATTCAATATAAATCTATTGATATTCTATTAGTTAATGATATTCTATTAGTTCTAAATGATATTCTATTAGGGGATCTTTGGATCCTCTGAAGACGTACCAAGAAAGGCGTTAAATCATTTGTAAAAATTTAATTTGTTAAATAAATCTTTAACAAATTAAATTTTTACAAATGATTTAACACCTTTCTTGGTACGTCTTCAGAGGATCCAAAGATCCCCTAATGGAATATCATTTAGAACTAATAGAATATCATTTAGAACTAATAGAATATCATTTATCTACTTGTATTTGTTTCTTCTGTATTATTTGATTACGTAAGTTATCCGATGTAAATGAGCTGTCGTAACATTTAAAATATCCGAAAAAGCTAAGTTATACATTTGTTTTATGACAGATATTTCCTTACAGATGGTTGTTGTATCTATAATGTTCTATTTCATAATATCTTCAACAAACTTCTTTGTAATGAATATATTAACGTGCAACTCTAATAAATATAAAGCGATCGTTTGCACAAAACATTATAAAAAGATTATAAAGAAAATAAAAATAAAATAAGTTACAAGTTTCGAAAATCTGTATCGGTTTTCATCATCAGACTACAAAAAAATATAGAAATTATAAATTAAAAAAAAAAAAAACCGGTGTTGGCAAGGACACGCCCTTGGCCAATCACCGTCTTATTTGTATTGCATTTATTACAACTTATTTGTATTTATTTACAGATTTGAATTTGGGTGAAACATTTTCATGGGAAGTCCTTCTTCCCTCACCCGATAGGAAGCAACAAGAGATAAACATGCCTAATATTAAGTTTCATTAAAACAAACTACATGGATTAAACGGTAGATATTTCATTTGGTCACATACAATCCATTTAAACAAAACTGTGTTTATAGGTATCTCACCCGTAGATAAGAATAATCATAAGTTTTTATTGGAATTATATCAAAATTATTGCAAAATTATTGCAAAATTATAGAAAATTAAATTTATCTTTGTTATTCATTAATATTAAAAGCTCGTCTTTAACTAAAAACTTAAAAACCAACAATTGCAATAATATTAAATAGGTCGTAATTATTAAACTGATTAAATCAGTTTAATAATTCTTAGTCATTATACTGAAGTTTCCTTAGCATTGTCTCCGTTCATTCTTTCAAACAGTAAAATACTCCAGCATATAGTGCAATTTCAAGATTGTAGAAACTCCATTTCATATGTGATTCAATCTTTTCTACAAATTATGCTGAAGTAAAGCTTAATTACATGTCCAGGTCCTCCAGCGATTTCTGTTTGCTTTTAAGCTCTCATTGCTCCCTTTCTTTAGGCATCTGATACTGACTTTTAGACTTTAATGACTATATATATATTTATTACTCAATTGATTACTAGAAATCCTTCAGAAAAGGCTGTAAATTATCATATAAAAATTGTGTTGGTTTTTGAAATTAAACTTGACAAATATTAAAATAAGTTTTTTCTCCAATAAATTGTCTTATTTCTATTGAATTTTCTTTCAGTTCCCCCCAAAATAGTCCCGTTTTCTTTTCAAGAGGAATTGGTTCGAGAAGGAATGCGAGGAAGACTACAATGTGTAGTATTGGAAGGAGATCTTCCTTTAACTATATCTTGGCACAAAGATAACGAACAGGTTCCAGATGGTGTTAGCGTTCGACAGATCGACGATTTCTCCAGTATCTTAACCATTCAGTCCATCAGTCCTAGACACAATGGCGCTTATACGTGCACAGCCCAGAATGCAGCTGCTACAGTACAACATACTGCCCAACTGGCTGTTAATGGTAAATTATTTTGTTCTCTTTTACAGTTGCTCCTAAGATTTTACCTTTTGCATTCCAAGATGACCAGTTCTTCAAAGGAATGAGAGCTCAGATCATTTGTGCTGTAAGTCAAGGAGATTCCCCTCTCCACTTCGAATGGTTAAAGGATGGCCATCCAATACCTGCTTCCCTAGGAATAGTGACTCGTAATATTGATGGTCATGCCAATTCCTTAAGTATTGAGAGTGTCTCATCTGTCCACACTGGAAACTACACTTGTACCGTCAGCAATGAAGCAGCTACAGTCTCTCATACTGCACAGCTCTCAGTCTACGGTAAATTATTAACTAATTGTGTAATAATATTACTTTTACTTTTTCAGCTCAAATCATTAATAACAAAAACAATTACTTTGATTCTTTGTCATCGTTAACTCGGTTGACAAAAACTTATAGGTTGGAATTTACAGATCCAATGAAAAATAATAAACTTGAAAGATATGTTTTGAAGTGAAGTTGCATTGAAAGTGAATGTTCCTAAAATTTATAGCTGTTTTCTTTAGTGAATCACCCAAAATAACTAGGTTTTTTTAATGACTTTTGAACAACGAAATTTAGCTTTACATAAAGAATACGACAGAGAAAGATAATTATGAAATTCCCTTATCTACTTTGATAAGAACTGTTGTATATTTATTAAGTAAAATTATCTGGGATCTGTAAATTCGTTTTTTCACTACGATACATGATGTATTTTTTGGTATCAAAATGTGTTATTTTATAATTCGACTATAAATTTGTATCTGATATTTATATCTGGTTTTGATATTTGTTTTTGAATTATGTGACATTTAATATTATCAAACAAAGTTTAGAAAATGATTAGGTCCTATATGAGTTCGAAATTTGTATTTAATCCCGTTTAGATTTTAGTGGTCATTAAAGATAAAGTATAACAACAATAACATAAATGGCGACGTCATTAGACTATAAAACAATTGTGTAAGTAATTGTTTTATAGGAGTAATGTTAGATAGGAAGGACGATTCATTGGTCAGAGGGTATTTTTTTTTAATTGATAAATTTTATGGATTTCTTTGTTGTCGTTAGTTAAGAAGTTAAATTAAAGTATTAAGTGAAGGCCTATGCAATATGCTGGGGATCGCGTTTCATGATCAGCTGGACTACGTCGTTTTATGAGCCCGCCCGCCGCACGCCTTTAACTCCCAGGAAAGAAATCAGGTAGCCATTTTAGAGAGGGCTGAGTGGACCCTAGGAGCATCTGAAGGAGAATTCAACTGATTGAACCCGGCTGTTCCAAGCCGCAGTCAAGCGCTTTACCACTTAGCTACCGGGCCAAATTTGTTGTCATTGATAAATGAAAAGTAACGCAGTTGAATGAAATGGAAGCCAAAGATGAAATTAAACTGAAATTTACACTTAGAGAAATGGGACGATTATTAAGGGTTTGTCATAAAAGGAAATAGGAGTTGCTGAGATACAAATAGCTGGCCTATGAATGAATTCACTGAAGAAGAATTGCATGAAAGCTATAAGGAACTAACTGAAGTACAGTTGATTTGGACAATGGAAGCTCATTTGACTTCAATATCGCTGCTCCAATATGGATGCAAGAAAAGTAATTTGATGAAATACTTAACCATCATATTCTGCGATTAATATACTAGTTAGGAAATGCGGGATGTGACTAACTTAAATAGAAGTTGTAGGTGGAACAAGTCTGTAGTATTTCTTAGCCACAGACATAATGAAAGTAATGAAATTTGATTTTAATAAATTTGTCATTTAAATAATTATTAGGTTGACAAAATTCTTTCCCTTGTTCAAACTCCATAGCGATCGTGATGTGAAACTCTGAATTTTGACCACAAATTGTAAAAATTGTATATATAATTATTTCTAAATACCTGAAAGAAATAAGGTGATATTTAACAGAAAGGTGCATATAGATACCTTCGGAAAGCACCTTAGACTTCCAATAGGCTCTAAACAGAATTTCAAAGAAAATCAATTTCTATTAAAAAAATAATCAATCTAGAGGTAATAGATTTTACAATAAAATAGATTCTACAGTTCCAGATCAAAATGAGAACACGAAGTTTTTAAGTTTTGTTTGAGAACAAAAATTATTACTTGTTGCACTATTTTTTGGAATGCTATATAATAGTTGCAATTCTTTGAGATTCCGTAATAATTTTGTAAATTTTGTTGATGTTATTATTTTATTATAATTGTTTCCTTATTTGTAAGTCTTTAAATTTTCAGTTGTACTTGGATTACAGCAAAAGGAATAACTGCTTAAAAAGACAAACATTTGAAAATGTATAACTATCATATTGCAATGATGTTGATTTTCTTTATCATTTGAAAACTAAGAAAAATCCTTATTCCAAAAGATTTAAATAGTATGTAATTGTTTAGTAACAAATGCATGGCTTTTATTTCAGTAACACCCAAGATTATCCCATTTTCCTTTCAAGACACGAATGTAATTGAAGGTGTTTTGGCTCGAGTTTCGTGTGTTGTTTATCAAGGAGATCTTCCCATTACTATTCAATGGTTGAAAGATGGTCATCCAATACCTGCTTCTTTGGCCATTGCTGTACGTGTCATTGATGATTATTCCAGTATTCTGACCATTGAAAGTGTCCAAGTGAAACACTCTGGCAACTATACATGTGTTGCAGCCAATGCAGCTGACACAATAACACACTCAGCTCAGCTAATTGTCAATGGTAATTTCTCTTCTTCATTGTATTAATAATCAATCTTATCTTTGGTTTTACAGTACCTCCGAAAATAGTGCCATTCACATTCCAAGAGGGTAGCATATTAGCTGGAACATTAGTTCGTGTGTCGTGTGTTGTCAGTAGAGGAGATTTACCTTTAACTATCACTTGGTTAAAAGATAATCAACCAATTTCCAATGAACTCTCAGTAAATGTTCGAGATTTTGATGAATACTCCAGTGTTCTTTCGATTGATCCAGTTCGAGCTGAACACAGTGGAAATTACACATGTATTGCCAGAAACCATGCAGGAACTGTTTCATATGCCACAACGTTAATAGTTCATGGTAATTTTAATAAGTTTCGATTGTTTCGTTTGTTTGTTTTTGAAAATATTTATAAAATCCAATAAATGACCAAAGTATTATTAGGAATACATATTATTAATAAAATTATAGAAGCATACAGGATAACTTTTGTTAATTATTTTAACATCTTACTATGAGAAGATGCAAAGATTATTATTTATGTTATTACTAATTATATGATAGATGTTAATATGAGTAGCTACATTCTTTATGCTACGGCCTTCATTTGTAAGGTCGTAACATTACAATATAAATAAAGTTCGTAAATGGCTAATTAATACCCTGTTAGCAGTTGGTGGTTGTATGATAATGGAAAGAATTGACCTAACATAGAAAGTTATGGAGTAGTTCGAAGAAATCAAGTTGTCTTAAGTAATTTTATCAAAACAAAATTATTTTTTATTATATTAAGGTAATGTGGAAAGCATGTAAATTTCTTGTTTGCTCGAGTGATATGTTAAATTATTAATCGTTTATTCCTCTGTTGTTTATTTTTGATTGGCTTTGCTATGTATTGCCAGAAACCATGCAGAAACTACATCATATACCATTTCATTATTAATTCATGGTAATTTTAATATTTTTGTGAGGGTTATGTCTAAAATTATATGACCTAGTAATTATTAAAAATATAAATTTATAGTAAATTTATGCTATTAAATATAATCTGAATCGAAATTATTGGGATATATTGAACTATTTGAAAAATACCACACTATTTGTAAGTTCCTTTTGTAGTTAATATTTTTTGATACTTTAAAATAAAGCTCGTTCTGACACCGAATGAATATCTACAAAAATAAAATTGTAAGAATTAGATCTAAGTTGTTTAAATGTGATTAACAGAATAAATCACAATACAGATTCATCAATGATTATAAGGTTAAGTTTTTTATAAATTAAATTAAAAAAAAGAGTAACTCTAAATTTGCGTCTTAATACAACATTTCAGTGAAAGATATCCTATTACATTAAAATAGATGCATCAAATATTAGCTGAACCATTTTCGTCACACTCTAATTAATCTTTTTCCGCTAGTATTGCTTTGTAATCTTTTATTTTCGATTTTACCATCTACTGAAATCTCGTAACTTTTGTGTCAACTTATTTTAACTAAATCTTTTTTCTTGGATATTTGTATTCCCATCAGAAAAGAACATTGATAAGTATAATACAGTAGTTAGACGGAAGTTACAATTTTCTTCTAAATTTAGTTAGTATTGGAATAAAAAAAGGGTAAAATGCAATTTTTAAGACTGAAGAAAAACGGCAATTAAACCTTTAAATAATCGCAATAGATGAAAACTTATCTGAGATTGCTAATGCTATATCTAGACCTTTCCAATTAGCTTTGTATAATTTTGGTAAAATATGATTTCTTTGGAAAGAAGCTTGGTTTAGAAACCAACGTTATACTGTTTTAAAAATACGTTTAGTTCCTCCTCTGTAAGCTCTTATGACATTCACAGATAAAAGAGCATGGTTAAAAAAAATGCCAATGTTATCATGAACTTTCCATATGTCGAACAACTATTTTTTGTTAGCTTTATTTGTTTGGTTTCTTATGTAATCATCGATTTCAGTTCCTCCAAAATGGACATTGGAACCTCAAGATACGATTACAAGAAATGGAGAAGATGTATTTATCCATTGCAAAGCAGAAGGTTTGCCCACTCCAACAATCACCTGGATGAGAACTGAAGGTAAATTATGTTACAAAAGCTATGATGAATTTGTCTCCTAACAAGATTATCAATTCTGAAATTAGTTTACTTATTTTTATGAAATTCAGAGAGAAAGTAGTAAGATACATTTATATTGAAGTACGATTATAACAGAAAGAAGTAAAATAGTTTAATAATTTCCTTAGGAAAGAGAGGTACACCAAAGTTAATCTCTGGAAGACAGGATATGTCAGTTTATCCAAATGGAACTCTGTACATAAAACATGTGAGCAAATCAATTGAAGGACACTATTTCTGCACTGCTGAGAATAATGTTGGAAAACCTATCAGTAAATCTATCTTCTTATCTGTTATTGGTAAGTTCTAATTAAATATTTTTAATTGTAAGTTAACAATTTTATTTTTTGTTATTAAGAATCAAGATCAAGCATACGCATGTTGTACCACAACAGTTTAACATTAAAAAATGTATTTGTACAGAATATGTTTTTTTCTTTTGTGGTTCGGATTTAAAGGCTATTCTTTTCGTAACATGAATATGCTTGTCGTCCCTTTCTCATTAATCTGATACTTTTGCTTTCAATTATATATTATAATCATCTAGTCCTAATTCCACTTACAGCTCCTCCTGAAATTCAACTGTCGTCACAATATATAGCAGCAAAGAAAGGAGACAATGTTACACTGACTTGTTCATGTCTGGGAAACCTCCCAATTGAATTTAAATGGAAAATTGATAGTCAAGAAATTCAAGTACACAAAGACCAAAGGTAAGATTATAATTGTTAGTGACGTTTGATGCATTAATATGAAAGCCCACATATTTTTGTGCGTGTATTTTTATGTTTAATTTTCGATAAGTTATAAACTATAAACAGATAAGTTGTACGACACATGACAGTTAGGCCAATCTTCCATCGACAATACACGCTGAAAGTGCTATTGAGGGGATCATGTTCTAGAAACATCGTGCCTTTTGAGACGTTTAGCACAGTCTCGACATGCTTAATTCAACTGGCAATTGGTTAGTGTGATTAACCTTTTATATTTTCAACTTTGGATACAATGTGTTCCTTGAAAGTATTATTACCAAACAATTCATAAGTCTCTCTGTTAGTTATGAATCAAGAAACATTGACACACTTTTGAAGATTGCATTTTGCAATCGCTGTATAATGCTTAAGTTAGGGTCACTAGCTCTTCCCCATAATCGAATTCCATGTCCAAATTATTTAATTAATGTTTTATACACCAAAAGTTAGTATCAAAAGAAACTTTTGATCTTCCAAGAATTCTATAATGTGATCACTATCGTAAATTAATCTCATCCCTTTTGGATTTAATTTGACTTTTACAAGTGTCTTTACGATTTAGGTGCGTACCCAGATATTTCACCGAGTCACAATGGAGAATATTTTCACATTTTCAAGTTTATTGTCATGTAAAGGTAGTGCATTTTAAGTAGATTTTGATGCACTTGCTTGGAATAAAAGTAAAGAGCCACTTCTGTATTTTTTTAATTCTTTCTTCAGTTCTTCAGATGGCTTAGGATTGTTATTATTCTAGGATTCATTGCTGTATCATCGTCAAATGTGGAGGAGTTTTGCCGTAAAGATGGTGTAAAGTACATGGCGAGATTCCTGAGGCACATCAGCCTTGACTTCAAAAAAACTTGGAAGCATGTTCCTGCTCTGTAAACTAGAAAACAACGTTTTTTATTGTTGTTTTTTGCTTTTGAGGTATCACTGCGATTCCGATGATCCTTCATAAGATGTTCAGCAAATACTTTAGTTTTTTCTTTGCTTATTTTACTACAACAGTTATTTTCAAGTTTGACTGGTGATTTTGCTCGCTTGTAGAATTTAGTAGCTTTCCATAAAGAGTAATTGGATGCAAATGAAACCGATAGGGACTCCATGTCTTATTTCGATCTTCGTAGATCCTCTCAATTCAAGGATTGCTTTATCAGAATGCCTGCTTTCCTTGATTTCCAATGGGAGAGTTTCATGAATTCTCTATTGTTCAACATTTCCAGTATGCCTGCTGTATTCAGTTGTGATATTCTTCGCAGCAGTAACCATGTCATCTCTAGTTTTGAGAGCAATTTTGTTCAAGAAAATCTTTTTCTGAACAAATTCTCTAAAATATTCGCAAAGTTAGCAGTTCATAAATTCAGATGTTATACCTTTATTAGTTTCTGTGGACATGAACTTAACCTTTGTAACTGATATATTCGGATCATGATTTAAAATAAAGTTTCTTTTCCACAATTTTAAGATAAAACTAATTTATGTATTTCATTAATAAGTAAATGACAGAAATAAATGCAAATTAATTTAATTTCAATTATAAAAGGTTTTAAAATTCTGATTCAGATACGAGACATTTTATTTTATTTAATTAAAAATAAGTTAAAATTAATATGTTCTACAAAGTTATATAAGTAGTTGAATAATGGCCAAGATTTAGATAAATCAACACTTTACATTTAGGTAAATGTTGAAATTGTACGCTAAATTTCAATCAGCACTTTTTAAATAGTTATTACAACACCTAGTTTCATTATAGATTCAATTCTGTGATATATTCCATTTCACTATATATTTTTGAACTAAAGTGGTATTATGATTGTTTTATAGGTTTTACATCCAGCAGATGGATATTTCTGCTAACACCACTTCTAAATCAGAATTGACGATTTTGTGGGTGGATAGAAAAGATTCAACCAATATTCAATGCATTGCATCCAATGAATATGGAAACGATGAAGCGGAATTTAGATTACTCATTCAAGGTTAGAAACTTTATAATTCCTCTCATCTTTTTTTTTTTTACTTTTATCAATTTGTTTACTTTTATTTTTAATAGTTTCTAATAAAATTTTAAAAGAAAAAAATGTCTTGATGTATCCATTAACTAAAATAAATGTATCCATTTTATTTAACAATACCCGTCCTTCCCCCAACTATTTGTTGTGGTTTAAAAAATTAAAAGGACACTGATAAGCTTAAGCTTTATTTGACTACATTTAAAATAAATTTAATTAAAAATAATTACAAGGTACTTGGGAATTGTAATAATAGAAAACATGAAACAAAATGCAAATAATAATAGAAATTACATTAACTTAGTCTAAGTGCGGTCTAAGAGTATAAGCTGTGGGCTAAAGGAGCAGGTACCATTCCTGAATTTATTCCTTGGTGTTTCTCTTCCAGACGAATCCTAGGGTTCATTCAAGTCTCTATAAAATGGTGACCGGCTTTCTCTATCGGGGCTAACTTCTGGACGATCCGACCCCAACTTCAACCCCATGGTTGAGAATCATTGAAGTATCTACCTCCAACTTCTTGAAAGAGTCTGCTTGGACTTTGAAGCGTGAACATTTAACTAAACATTTACAAATGCTTCTAAATGAAATGATTTATGCTTTATTGCGAAGTTGCAGGATTCTTTTCTACGTAAGTTTTTGTGTAGGCCTAATATTTATGGAATTCAAGAAAATTCCTTCATTTATCCGAAATCATTATCATTTTAAGAGGACAATCAAGCCATACCACTTGGAGTCTTGCAATAGATATTTAAAATATAATAGAAGTGAATATTTCAAAATATTCATGTTAGCCATCTTCATTTTTTTAAATATCTTATGTGATCTTGGTACCTCTTCAATGGTGACCCAGAATGTGATGAAATATAATATCGAATCTTCGAAAGATTATTACTTTTAGTCATGCCTTAAACACTTTGTGACAAAAAAATGGAAATAACATAAAGGAAGAGTACAATTTAAATTAAACTTTGTAAATGCCGTTTGCATGAAGAGAATTGAAATTGATTCAAATTTTACAATGAAAAAACCAAGTTTTTCTTCACCAATAGCAGCATTGTTGTTATAATAAAAGTACTATAATGGATTACTTCTATGCATGCTGATATACAGTGTGACAAGGAGTGAAAAAAAGTGCGAATGTTGTGTTGTGGCAGTCACTCTAGGCTTGCTGCATCTACTGCTACAAATGCCAGAAGGTTTATCAAAGAAAAGCCGGTCAAGAAAAGGTTTGAATTATTTGTAAGCACTGCTGAAAAACGTCTGCAGTGCGTGGACATGCACTATCCAGTTGATTATTGCTTCCTTCAAGGAGCTTCGATTTTCTTGTTAAAGAGTGTATTAAATCTAATGATATAGGGAAAGACCAAACATAAAATAAAAAACTATCTTTGACAATTATATTTAAATAAACAGAAATATTTATTAACATATTTGTGAAGTATACAAACAATTCCAGTTCTTTTTATTGATAATTTCACATTTTAAGATAGTAATATTCTGCTCAAAGCATAAGTCACCGGGGAGATACTGGGACGAGGTATGAAATCTTATTGATTCCTTTTTGCCTTCCGTAGTTACCATTTTATTTTATTACTTGAAAATGAAAGCATCTTCGACTGCAGGCTGCAGGAGCCGAAAGATTATTAAAATCTTTTTTTTTTCCACGCTAAATTCTCCTCCAGACGGGTCCTTACATCCAGCCCTGTAGAATGGGTGTCATACTTTTTTCCCAGGATTAAAGGCGGGCATCCGTCAGATCCGTCTGATCTGCTGAACTCAACTAATTTCCATTGGTCAGGAAAAGCGGGAAGCCTTAACTCACCCGATCCCAAGAACCACTTAGACATTCAATTGAATACTTTAACTAAATAAGATATTGTATTATTAGACCACAAATGCTGGAAAAAGGGCGAAAGAAACTAGTTGCGCCTTATTCTCAAATTTTAAATTTAATGTACTGTATGTGTGTGTGCTTTAAACTGATTTACTAAGAGAAATATTAACATTTTATTATCTATTTATTATTAAACTTCATAACAACATTTATTATTATTATCTAGTTTAATTTATTAATAATGAACTCTTCTGAAGCTTTTTTATTTATTTATTTATTTATTTATTTAAATGTCAATTTTAGATATTCCTGATCCGCCAGTTATGGAAACTTCATCTCATGCTGGAAACAGAAGCGTTAATTTAAAATGGAAGAAAAATTTTGATGGGAATACAGCAATTTTGAAATACATTCTTCAATTCAAAAAGAATACCGGTACAAAATTTAGCCTTTTCATAAAATCAAAGATTGCTAAAGGAAATCAATTATTGAAAAGAATACAGTTGAATTGCTTTATTTTATATTTCTTATTTATCTTTTTTAGACAACTGGCAATACAAGACAATGACTAAGATCATACAAGGTTCA
>JAFIDM010113124.1:0-15325 GCA_023159025.1 Thereuonema tuberculata
CCTTCAAAAAAATGAAAATGGGAAAAGCTACAGGAATTGATAGTACAGTAGAACCCCGGAAACTGAACTAATTGGGGCTGTGGTATGTTCGGATTATCCGAAAAAAACATAATAGTACTCTATGGTACTAGGCCTATACAGGTAGGTATGGTAGGCCTATACAGTACACAGTTACAGCTATGGTATTAGCTCCCACTTGGCAATGTAGCGTAAAAGTGAGATAGAAGAATGAGGGTCGTTTGACCTTGAGGGGGTGAGGAACGGACAGCGCAACGATTGCTTGCACTGTGAAAAGACAGTAGCCGATCACGTGAACAGTAGCAGTATCTGCAGTACGCCGGAGTGTTACATACTTTTCGGTTGGCTTTTGTTACCAATAGCCTACAATACAGAGTAAATCGGTGTGAATTATAGTTACGCATTTATCATTTTTAATTTTAAATTATGTGAATACAAATCTAGTGTTTCGTTGTTGTTAACATCTTAAAGTAAAATGACAAGCAACGGAAGCATAGCTCGTGTACATTAAAAGAAAAACTGGAAGTTCTCAAGCGACTGGACAAGGGAGAAAGTGCTACAAAATTAGCTATTGAATTTGGTGTAAGAAAAGCCACTATCAGTGAAACAGTTCATTAAAATACAGGTACATAAATTAAAATACTGTAGTGATGTTGCATTCCGCTAAATACTAGTTTAAAAACTGTTATTTTAATAATATGTACAGTGCTATGATTAAATACTGTACTTCCTGTACATTGCAAGCGAGATTTAAATTTTTTCCTGCATCATAGATTCTGGTTGGATTATCCGAAATTTCGGATTTGCGGGGTTCAGATTACAGGGGTTCTATTGTATACCTATCAAACTGTTAAAAAATGCAGAAAATGTGGTGAAAAACAACTGTTTAATATAATTAATGAATTGGGTGAATTATCAGATGATTTTGTGAAAAGAAGAACTATTACACTGCCCAAAAAAAAGGAAATAAATTATAGAACATATCGCTATTATCACATGCCTCTAAAATTCTTTTACATATAGTGAAAAACAGAATAAAAGGGAAAACTGAAGAATACTTATACGAGATCGATTTGGCTTTCGTGCTGGAAGAGGATCTAGGGAAGCAATTTGTGCTTTGAGAATGATTCTTGAAAGAAGTATGGAAATGAATAGGAAAGTATACCTTACATTTATAGTATTAATCATCTTCCACGACACCAGAAATAAATGTTAAAACACTACATTTATTTCGAGAAAACAGCAAATTTTTGAGGAGAAAATAAAACGCCTCCTCTTTTTCAAGCCTTTTACAAATAATAATATTAATATTAAGTCACGAGATTTTGAATTTACAATATCCGTGAATATTATATAAACAATACAATATTAATACAATATATTATTAAGTTACGAGATTAGAACTTACAATATCCGTGAATATCATATGAACAATACAATATTATGGAATATCGTCTTCTACTTCACAATAATCCTCGAGTTGTGTATCAAAACTCAAATGTTTTTACAATCCAGATCTTCAATTATTACTTTATTATTGGAATTAAAATATTCTTTATCAATCAAATCTCTACCTAATTTTACCATATCTTCATCCATATTAATCCCATCATTTCTATTTAAGTTGTTTCCTTTTGTGGTTCTTATACATAAGCTTTCGATTATTTTTCTAATTTTAGTATTCTTTTCATTGCAAAGAATTCTAACATCCTTATTAATAAGCTGTTTCTTTTCATTACAATGCTCTGCAATTTCAGATTTTTCTACTAATTTTTTCCTGATATCAGTGGCGGATTTAGCACTTGAGAGGCCCTAGGTGCAATTCAATTTTGAGGCCCCCTCTAAATATTTTTTACAACCAAAAAAAAAAAGGAAATACTTGGGTGGATGGGGCCCCTAGGCTGACTGGTGAGGCCCCGTAGGCTTGCTTTTACAACCAAAAAAAAAAAAAAAAGGAAATCTTGCTTTTACAACCAAAAAAAAAGGAAATAAGCTAAATAATTTTTAAATTTTGAGGCCCCCTCGATATGTGAGGCCCGTGGCGCGCGCCTCCTGCGCCTAATGGGAAATCCGCCACTGCCTGATATAGTATCCATGTTCTGATGCACGTTCCTTAATCGTTCTTTTCATTTCTCATAAAACAAATTACAGTTCATACATTCCAATTTATATATTACACCCATTTCATATCTTTTATCAATACTATTGAATTGTTTACACAAAATATTCTTTAATTTATTATTATATTCAAAACTTACATTGATTCCAAATTTTTTACATATTTCTTTCAAACGCAAGCTATTGCTATTCAAATATGGTATGAAACATCTTATACCATCATAGGCTTTCAATTCTTTTATCTTAAATTTATGATAATTCCTAATTGTGCTTTCATGTCAGTATAATCATTCTTTTTTAGTAGTACTTTCATATCATCAATTTTAACATTTATTTCTGGTGTCGTGAAAGATGATTAATAATATACTTTACAATAGAAAAGGTTTGAAGATGAAATATGGGATGTTTATTTACATTTATAGATTTAGAGAAAGCATTTGATTCAGTGAAATGGGAATACTGGCTTAAAATTATGAAGGAAAAGGGTTTGAACTGAAAAGATAGAAGATTTATTTCCCCAACTATACAAGAACCAAAAAACTATAATTATAAACTGCAATGGGGTAAGGACGGAAGCAAAAATTAAGAAAGGATAAGACGGGGATGTCCACTTTCTCCTTCTTCTTCTTTTATCGACAACGGCCAACTTTGGACCACGAGCTAGCCCTACCTGACAACGTCAGGATGAGGCTAGGAAATTGAAGAAGTGGGGCGAGATTCACATCTCAGCCAGAAATAACCCTGAAATTGTAAGTTCCAGGGAGAAATGGACGAAACACAGAAGAAGAAAGAAACAGCCATGCCCATGCCGGGATTCGAACCCGGGTTCCAACACATCGATCACACGGCAGACCGCCGTCTAGACCGCTCGGCCATGGCGGAACGGCCCACTTTCTCCTTATTTATTTAATATTTACATTGAGGAAGTAATACAAATGATGAAGACTCAGACTAAAGGAATTAGTATAAATGGGAAAAGGGTATCTGCATTAGATTTGCGGATGATGTTATATCAGAAAAGATATGAATAGAATGTCAGAAGTGCTACATAGAATATTGCAAAAATGGGGTTTAAAATACAGAAAGAAATAAACAAAACTTACAAGTGAATTTTTCATTTCTTATTTTTCTTTCACAGTGAAAGAAATCAATTAAACCAAGAAAGAAAAATTGTAACAAAGAAGAAACAAACCTAAAAAAGCCACCAATTCAGAAATGCTGAAGCATTGAATTGAATATTTATAGGTTTGTTGCAACAACAGAAAGAGGATCATTCATAGATGTTATTGCGCATTTACTGAAATTTCTTTTAATCCAAAATTCCCTTTGTTTTATAAATGGTAAATATTTGGTTTTATTTTTTGGGTTATGAGCATTATTAAAAGAACAAAAATTCTGGATTAAAATACTTTTTCTTAATTGCATTATAGTAATTTTGCATAATTCACTTTCTGATGTTGCAACATAATTTCTAAGCTTCATCATTTCAGAATTGGTGGCTTTTTATGTTTGTTTCTTCTTTGTATCAGTTTTTCTTTCTTAGTTTAGTTGATTTCTTTCTGTTTGAATGAAGAAAAATAGAGCAAATTAAAAAAAGAAACGAAAAATTCATTTTTTAAGTTTGTTTCTCTCTCTTTTTGAAACATTTCTGAACAAAAAATAAATCAAAATGAAAAATGAAAAACTATCTTCCCGTGGTGGGGTAGCTTCTGTGCCCTAATGACTCTACACCAGTGTTTCCCAACCTTTTTTGTGCTGTGCCCACCTAAAGTATCTAAAGTATGCTATGCCCACCAAATTAGATATAACTTTCAGAACCAAAAAAAAAAACAGCTTTTTAAGTTTTACAACCAAAAAAAAAACAATTTTCAATTTTCCAATTGCCCCCCTTAACAATCAAATTGCCCCACAATGGGAAACAGGGCTCTACACCGAACAGATCAATGGGAAAGGACTAGAATAAAAGAGAGATAATATTCTATAATTTTGGTAACTTCGACAATGACCTGGAAAACCATTCCTTTTTAAATGACGATTCCACTATTGTGTGTTTGCAAGGCTGAATTAAGGTCAACAGATGCCCTGAGCATGGTTTGTCCTTCCTTTGCTTAGTTGACAAGACATTAAGATCAGTGCTGAAGTGAAATAAGACATTAAAACCTTATGTCATCTTCAAGGCCAGAACACACAACTGTATTAAACGGAACGAAGCTACTTACTTATAATTAGATTAACAGAGGAAAATACAAATTTTTCTCACGGTTTTATGGACGCTTCAGTTTAATTTGTCATAGTATGTTTATTTCGGAAAAACTTCACAAAAATTTTCTTCTATTTTAAAATGATCAAAAATTCAAATTAGTAGAAAAACTTCATTTGATGATCGTATATTTTTGATTGCTTAATATAGCCTTAGCTACTAATTGGTTATTGAAATTGAGTACAGAGAATATAAATTTAAATTCATTAGATTTTGAAATTTTGTTGTCATATACAGAAAAACTTATTGATCAGTTTGATAATTCAGGAATTGTACCTTTGTCTAAAACCTTAAGAAAAACTGCATTTTAGATTGTTATATAACTATAAATAAGTTAGTTACACGTTTTTAGATATGCACCTTAGATCGAGTTTCAAAACTTCTAACATAAAAATATAGAGTAAAAAATAAAGATTAAAAAGTGAACAGTTATAAACTTTTGTATAATATTAATTTCTAAGTATTGGGGCTTACAGAAACAAACATTTAAATATCATCTTTTAAATCTATATATTATAAAATTGATTATTTTACTTAGCTTTTTTCTACTCTACGATTTAGGTGAAATATCGTGTTTTACAAAAGTTTATTTGTAAAATGTCGTGTTTAATATTCTTAACGTATCCTTTGTTTTATTCAAGAGATATTGTAAAATTAAATAATTATGATTGTGTTGTATTCAACCATTATTTGTTTGATTGTGCTCTTTGTTAAACTTAATTTGCATTAGAACAATATAACATTTGTATAATATTATGTTTAATACTCTTAACTTATCCTTTATGTTTATTAGGATCATGCTTTGTAATAAGTTAGTGCAATGAGCAATACGTTCTTTTTGTTGTCTTTGAATTAATTTTTCTTTGTTTTTATTTATTATTTTTTTCCAAAATGTAGCCTGATGAAGCAGGAAAAGTCATATCCTGCGAAATATTGCTGTTACTAGACGGAATTATTTTGTAATAAATAAGTTTTTATATTCTATGATTTGTTTTGTTTTTTATTAACTGGCTATTTTTTTTGTCCATCCCAAATATATATGGAAAAGTAGTTTAATTCTTTGCTGATAGGGAGATTCCTTCTTATTCTGAATGTGAAGTATCTAATTAAGATGCTGCTTTTAAACACAAGATCACATTTACTAATACCTGCACATTTATCAATACAATTATTTATCTTTAGTTTCCTTTTAGATTGGGCATAAATCTGTGAAATGAATTAGTATTGTTATTATTCATCTTTGCACTATTGTAGCGGTCGGATTTTTTTCTCCTATAATCCTTTCTATTCTAGATTCATTGGTGACACCAGATGTTGCTAAAAATTAACAACTGATGGAAGTTTTCATTAGTACTTTCATTGCACCCTGACAAAAACTCATGTCGTCCTATGCAAAATTGCTCTGTAGGATTCAGTAACATATCTACGTTAACTACATTACAGTTACCGTTCCTTTTTTAAAAAATTATTGGCACTACTTGTTGGTTTACAATGTTTTATGAGTTTGTAATTATTAAATGTTTGCATATTTGTTTTTAAAGCAAAACCAAAAGTATCGGATATTGTTTAGTGTCATTACGTAACTAGTTTAATAAAAGGCGGCACTGCACGTTTTGCCTTTAAGTATTATGCCGCAGTTGTTACACTCCAATATGTGTGTCGTTTCTTTATTCACTAACTGCTAGATTCTTTTAACGTCTTAGCTGGATATTTATCTACAGCAGCAGTTACAGTCTTGGGTACTTTCTGACAGCTTCGGTAGCTTCGGTCAGTTTCTCTAAATAGTAGTAGGCAAACAAATAATACGCTATTTTCTTAACTAAATAATAATAAATAAATAAATAAATAAATAAAAGGGAAAATAGATTATTTATATAGGTACTATTTAAACTTTTTACACTACTGAAATATTTACAAAAGCAGATGTCTAGTCTGTATGACACTGTTAGAAACAAGGCACTATTATCGTCGCGGCGAAAGTTGGACCTGCAAACACATTATCATTGACTAATTTCTCCAGTATCAATTCCATGAGCTCCGCAGGAAATATCAATCTCAATTATCAAAAATAGGAAATATCAAAAATCTCACATACATCTTCTTGAAATCGACGAGCAACGTTAAGAATAATTTCCCTACTTGATTTTTGAGACCTTTTCCTCGTCGAAATATTGAATATTAATCAACGACCGCCATTTTCTCTTATATTTGAATGTGACCGACAGGCCAGGAAAGGAAAATCTATCATCTGCGTTGCATTCTGGGAGGTTCAAAACTCGTCGCGTCTACTATACACATATGGCTTTTTCACAATCGGGGCACCAGTACGAAGTTTCCTTCCCTCATATTTCAGAAACAGTCACATTTCTTCTTCATTTCTTCGTCACGTTTCCTTCCTTCCTGTTCAACATCTCTGCATTTCCGACTAGGGTCAGCCATTTTTATCAACTGAAAGTTTATCATGTTTCAAAATTACTCTACCCGAGCGAATATATTAACGTGTAAAGTCATGGAAAGTGGTGCCATCTAGCGTAAGAAACTCCAAAGATTATGAAGTATCATTACCTAAGCCATTACTCGTATGTCCAGAAGATATTAGTGGTAAAATATGTGACGGAATAGTATACAATTTTTAGTAAGCATTGATTTAAAATTAAATTTCAAAGGGGACAAAGATTAACAGCTTCGTGATTGGTAATCAAGACTCTTTCAAAGAAACTTTATCCCATTCTCTCCAGCGTTATACAAATTACCCCAAGTATACAAAAATTAAGCCTTTCAAGCACAGCTTTGTGGTCAATTCAGTAGCCTGCCATGAGGCTGACATAGTTCAAACCTGGGTTTGAATAGTGGTACTGATATGGATATTTACTTCCTTTCTTGTTTGTTTGTCTGCTTTCTTTAAACTGGAAGTAGCTTTAAAATACCTTTGGGAAGTGGTGCATCCATCGTAATTGCAGCCTATATATAATACTAGCAGCAAAGCCTGTCGGAATACAGGCATAAAAAAATCTGAAAAATTATTTTATTATCAACTATCAACTATAAAGTAAATATCACCTTATAAACTATGTTTTTTGTAAAAACAGCATCAGATCCTTTATCAGATGTCCTTGATCTATTCGGTCAAGAATTTTGCTTTTGACATCGCAAGCACGACGTGCTCGAGAAATAGCAACATATAACTGTCCATGACTAAAAACAGGCTCTGGTAAATAAATACCAACCATATCTAAAGTTTGTCCTTGAAAATAAATTTTACTAAAAGTAAGAATGGAATAATTATTATTTTTGACCCATAACGCCGAAAGGCATTTAAAACTCACCTTTGAAATCTAAATACTGCGCTCATTTGTGAACGAAGCTTCTATGGCAAAAATGGTTTTGATTTTCAAAATCAGCATAAAAAAACTGAGTAAGTATGCCAAATTTCATTAAACAAGTGGTAACAAAATTATTTCGTTGTCAACGTATGTTTTGTTAGAATTTCAGTTGTCGAGGTCAGTTCCCAAGAATAAAATTTCATGGAAACAACATGGAATGACACAATGAACTAATATTTTCATCCAATTTCAGTACTTTTGATTCAATGGTACCATTGAGAACCCTTGGATCTATCTTAATAGCCTAATTATATCGAGTTACAGACAGATAGAAGAACTTAGCCAATTACATAAGTTGATGATTGAAGTGAAAAATGCTCCCCATCACACAAAAAAAATTGAAAAAGATGCACAAATTACATAAAGAATCAATTAAAATATATTTAACAAAAGAATCTTATTAGAATCCAAAACAATTCTTCAGCATTATTCTTGATAATCACTTTTATTGAATGGGAATAAATGGTTAAATGAACTCGCTACTGAAGTATTTGAATTTCAATTCATAGGCAAACAATATTTTACCTTTTATCATGTTTAATACAATTCTGTTGCTCACATACCTATTGTAAATTATGCTAATTACAAGCTGATATGTGTATTCCTTGTTCTATGCAAAAGGATAATGAAATTGTTTCATATGCTGTCTCCAATTGGGCTTGTCAGAATACGGTGTAAGTCTTTGTTGATGCTATAATTTCATTAAACAGTAATATATTAGAATTATTCGAGTTTTGACTCTTCAGGTTTGGCTTTCTTTACTCTTAAAATGTCTTATCTGCAGAGAAAACTGAATTTGGTTTTTATCTTTAAGAAACTTCCAAAAAAATTCACACTTCTATGATTTTTTCACCTATATGTGACTGAATATGTCTATTTAAAATGGTTGACTGTGAAAAGCTTTTCTCACAAAATTCACACTTGTATGGCTTTTCACCTGTATGTATTCTAATGTGAGTATTTAAAATTCCCGACTGTGAAAAGCTTTTTCCACAAAATTGACATTTATATGGTTTTTCACCTGTATGTGATCTTCTGTGGTCAATTAATCTGCTCGATTGCGAGAAGGATTTTTGACATAGTTCACACTTGTATGGCTTTTCACCTGTGTGTGTTCTAATGTGAGTAGTTAAGACACTCGACTGTGAAAAGCTTTTTTCACAGAGTTCACATTTATATGGCTTTTCACCTGTATGTATTCTTGTGTGTTTAGTTAAAGTTCCTGAAGATGAAAAGGTTTTTCCACAAAATTCACACTTATATGATTTATCACGCGTATGCAAAATTAGATGTTTAGATAAATAGCTTGATGTTGAGAAGTTTTTTCTGCAAATGTCACATTTCAATAGTTTTTCACCTGCATGTTTTCTAATATGTACAGTTAAACTGCTTGATCTTGCAAATTTTTTTGCACATATTTTACATTTGAATGGCTTTTCACCTGTATGCATCCTTGTGTGTCTGTTTAATTTGCTTAAATATGTAAAGTTCTTTTCGCAAAATTCACATTTATATGTTTTTTTATCAGAGTGTCCTCTTATGTCATCTGTTTTCTCAATTGATTGAGTAAAGTCTTTTTCAGATAATTCACGTTTATTTAATTTTTCTTCTGTATTTGAAGACATGTGAACAATTAGATTCCACGACTGCCTAAATAGTTTACAATAACCCTGCTTTCTATCTCTATATTTTATTTCCTTTATTATTTTGGACTGACGAAATTTTAATTACACTTTCTTTTATTATTATGTGTAGCTACAAAACTTAGTTTTCTTTAATTAGAGCTTTTACTTTTTAAATTTCCAGGTGCTTTGCATCAGCACCTTTAAATTCCTATTATAAGGGAATTACTTTGGTTAAAACAGTAACTTATCTTTACAAATGAATAGTGATTTCTTCGTTTTTATTTTCACAGAAATAGTAGGAAACACTATATTCAGGAAATATTAATATTAGAATTTCAAATAGTTTTTATGTATTACGTTCTTTAAAAAATCAGTCGTTTATAGGAATATATTCAAACATGGTAATTACCGTGTCCGTAGATTAATATATGATCAGAAAACAACTCTTTGAAAACAAAAGAGATGGTAAATTTACAACAATAATTATTACACTTCAGATCACTGTCACTCTCTCCTGTTTATCAAATAAAAGCATTTCTTTGTGGATATCAAGATGACCCAACTTAAAACTAATTTAATGTTTTACTATCATCTTTACAATCTATCCAAAGACAACTTTTCTGCTTCGAAACGTTTCCGCTTCGAAACGTTTCCACTGTTATCAAAGAAGAAAAATAACTATATGCTGTCGCCGACGTTTTGGTGAAGCCACCATTCGAGTTTATTGTGTTTATAGAGGGAGCCACTCGTATCCGGAATTGTACGTAATTTCTGCTCCTAAAAACTTGTGCTAAAACACCAATTTGCCAGTCCAATTTTAACTTTATTTCTTAAATATCACGAATAAATAAATTCTACGATTTTATTCAATAAATTTGCTATCTTTTAACGATTTTTTTTTCTTTTCAAGAAAGCGTTTTTGAAAATAAAATAAAAAAAAAATATTTTATTGTCCGAAAATGCCGATCGAATGGAAACAATGATTCTTTGAACAATAAAATCTCGATATTTTTTTTTTTTTGTAATTATGTGACTTTTATTATTATAAACCTTTAATCACATTTGTCTGCAGTTTTTAATTAATATTTTGGCTGTTTTGCAAATATAGTATTTAAAACTTTTGAATTCAGAAATCAAGAAAATTATTATTATTAATAAAATGTAAATATTTTAAACCATGGGTTTCCCCAGCGAAGACAATATGGCGGGTCAAGGACCAAAGCACATATTGCCAAGTGTAAAAAAATGTGCAAGAATGATTAGGGATGTGTGGTTGTGTCCATAAATTTCCTAACTATGCATGTTGTGTTAAGTACCATAGCCTTCTGGAGTTGTGCATAAGTGTTTTTATGAAGTCCTAAAGTGCTGAGGCTGCCGTGCAATCTGTGAGGCACCAGTGGCGGACAGGACATTGGGTACAACACGTACTCGGTCCTACGTCCACTGCTTCTGGAGCTCGTGTGCTAGGTCGGTGTATTGACTGATCTTGTCTGCGTGAGTTTTCTGCATGTTCTTGCTGATAGGCACTGCAATATCAATGAGATAGGTCTGTTTGTTGACCTTATCAACATGTGTGATGTGAGGCCTGTTGTGATGTATGGTTTTGTCTATGTGAATGGTCAGTTCCAGTACAGTTTGTGTGAGGGTGACTATACGCTTTGTGGTGTGTACTTGTAGTATGGGACCGTGTTCTTAATAAGTGAGTGTTTGTGTGCTAGCTGTTGATGAACAATCGATGCTACCTGATTGTGTCGGTGGAGGTAGTCTGTTTGGGAGAGAAAGGGACAGCCTGATATTATGTGGTCGATCGTCTCACATGTGTGGCATGCTTTTAACATGTTTTATTTAAGACAAAAACTCAAAATAACTCCTTCATTCGAAACTTCTTTACTCAATATTTCAACCTCCTGAGCAGAAGTTTTCTTCAGGAAAATTACAGTAAGCGTAGAGAAAACCCTAAGATTTTCCTCTCCACTTTAAAAAACAGAATTCAAATATTAACAATCATGAAATCACTCATGAACCAACCTTTCTTGAACAACAGATCTGTTAAAACACATGCAATTCTCCCTTCACAATAAAAACTTCTACACTTATAACAATTTCAATTTTTGTTTCAAAACTTTATTATTTTTGATACCTTTTTCAAAAAAATCAGAATGAAATAGGATTCATTTTTAATGATTTAATTTTGTTACAACAGTTTGCCAAAGTAATAAAACCAGATTCCAAAATGAATCTTTCGGATTCATCTTGAGATACATAAATTATATTAATAATTGGGTCTGGGTTATGGGCCAACTTTATAGTGTCATCTGTCCAGTCTGACAGTTCTGTTCTATTGTTTTCATAAGCATTCGTATGCTCCCTTAAACGTTCTTTAAAAGATCTGCCGTATAAGCTGTATAAGCCTCCATAGTCTCTACATTCCAGGGTGTAGATCACCCCCATTTTGTATAATATGTTGATCTTGTCTTATTTTCTTTTTTTGAAAAAAAACATTACCTTTGTAAAATACTGTTTTAACTTTGTTTTCCTCCAACACTTTTTTGATGTAACTGTCCATTACGAAGCCAATGGGAAGTTGAATGAATTTGTAATTCGTAACTTTATTAGTGTCTATTTTCTTCACTTTCCTTATTTTTTCATTACGAAAGAATTTATCAAACTTTATTTAATGAAGCCTTTCAGGTAACCATTCATTTCCAAGTTCTTCTTTAAATTACTAATCTTTCCTTTCCATAACCTTTTGTCTTCTGTGTAGGACGTTATCCTTCGTAGGTTATTGAAGATTATTTCTTTTTTAGTAGAGACTCTGTGGTTCGATTCAAAGTTCAGCATGTGGTTACTTTGGTACTGTTTCTGATAATGTTCATACATGATTATATTGTTTTTGTTAATTAATAATGTATTCAAAAAAGGTAATTTCCCCTCATTTTCTTCTTGGTAAGTAAGTTTCAAATTAGGTTCTACCGAATTGACAAAATTGATAAAATGTGAAAATTTACGATCTGTACCCTCCCATAGAATCAAGATGTCATCTACATATCTAAATTATCTATATTTAGCCTTTCTCCATTGTAAAATTGAATTGCTTTCAAGCCAATTTAAGTAATTGTTACCAATCACTTCTGAAACAGGACACCCCATTGGTAAACCTTTCTTCTGTGTGTAGACCTTATCACCAAATTTAAAATATTTACTTTCACATATTCTCACATACTCTTAACATATTCATAAATGTTTCTTTATCTAGTTTGTAATTCTTTAACACCTCCTTGTTAAAACTTCCGCTCAGGCATGGGCGGATTTACGGTGGTGCTAGGGGGTGCGCCGCACCCACAGAATTTTGGGATGATAATTTTTTTATCAGATAAATAAAAATGTTTTCTATTATATTAATTTTATTAATTATTAATTGAAGGGCCCCAAGGACAAAGGTGTTAAGCGACAATTTCATGAAATTTCTGTTATAGGCATAAACAAAGGTATTAAATGATAGCCCATCTGGTGGCAAAAGATAGAATGTCAATTCATATTTTTTAAACAATTACTTCAGTACAAAGGTGTTAAGTAACAATAAAAAATTACTTCATTTGTAGTACAAAGGTGCTAAGTACAGTTAACACCTTTGGGCATGAGTTGGGTCCTGAGCTACAGAAATTTCAAAGTGCAAAGGTGTTAAGTCCAAAACTAAGTGTAGATGGAGTTTCTTTTGATATAATGGCTGCCCCCATAAAACAAGCAAAACGTCAGCCTATGTTGTCAGGTATGTTGAGTACGGGACAACATATGGCTAAAAACTCTTTGGAGATGAGAAACGAAGCTCAGAAGAGTACAATTGCCCAACAGTACTAGAAGCAAACAAATGGGGAAAAAAATCAGAATCAAGCACCAGAAGTTTCAGAAAGTGTCTATCTTAGCCATAGGTCATTTAATGAAATCCGAAGAATTGAAAAATAAAACCATTGCAAAAGAAGCTAGGGCAGCAGGGAAGGAGTATGTGAATAGGAAAGGATTTATAGTTCCAGCACAAAAAATGTAAAAAGTAGTACAATTTGTCATGATAAATGTCGATACAAATTCTCTGAAAACTTTCCAGAAGAAGGAAGAGATAAAATATTTAAACAGTTTAAGAAATTATCGTATGAGGCACAAAATGCCATTATCAATTACCTTGCTGCCTGTGGCCCGATTTAAGGCGACTGCAGATAAACGATGGTCGGCTACGTACATCTATTCAGTGACCATTGATGAGAAAACACAGAGGGTTTGCAAGTTAGCTTCCTGCAACTTATTACAAGTTGGGAGAAAAAAAGTAGATCTTCAACAAAAGCACTTGCATCTGGAAAGTCAACTCCTAGCCCAATCAAAACAGGAAGAAATGCTCCCCAAAACAAAATTTCTGATATTGTGAAAAGTAACGTTCAAACCCACTTATCTAGCTGCACTGACACCGGTATACCTGAAAATGAGTGGGCGTCGAAGCGCTGCTACAGTGAGGTGTTTGTAACAGAATTTAATCTGTCGTTTGGATCTCCAAAGAGTAATACATGTAAAACGTGCGATTCGGGTAAGGGTGGTGAAACACACAAGAAAGAATATGAAGAGGCCTACGAACAGCAAAAAAAGGACAAACAATCTGTTAAGGAAGATCCAATCAAATGTTATATAATTTTTGACATGCAGCAAAGTATGCCTTTGCTGAAATTAAGCACTTCAATAGCGTTCTATTTAAGACAGTTATGATTTTACTATTTGGGCGTACATTTAGTATCATGTGAAGGAGAGCAGGCATACATGTAAGCGTGGACCGAAAACATATCTTCATGAGGTAGTCATGAAGTAGTCAGTCTCTTTGGGAATTTATACAGATCAGTGCGTGAAACCACAACCACCTCATTACTTGGTCAAATTCTTGCGGCGGCAAAATAATTTTGTTTTACTCTTATGCTTCTGGAATTACCTCGTGTGGAAAGGTATATTTTTTATTGTTGACCAAAAATTTCCAATTGTAGGACATACATATTTAGATAGAGATTTCGGTCTTATTGAGCAAGTGGTCAAAAAATATGAGAAAATATACTCGGCAGATACTTATAGGACCATTATTGATGCAGTTGATAAGAAAAAAACAATGGTAGTAACTGACATGGCAGATAAAGTTTTCTGACACTGATAGTCTACAATCAGGCCTGTATTTTGTTATTCGTTTGCTAAATGCTGACAAGGAGAAGATATCATTCAGAGATGAGGTAAGATGAATAAGGGCTGATAAGTTTGGGTCATACAAGTACAAGAAATCCTTCAATGAAAACGAAGATTTTAAAGTAGTAAACCTGTTTCGAGTTCGTGGGCAGAAAGATATCACAAACTACATTCTGAAAAAGGTTAGACAGCACAACATTATCTTAGAAGAAAAAATTAAAGACTTGAAGAAGCAAATGGAGTATATACCAGATGTGTATCAAGGCTTCTACAACGAAATCAACCGCTCAAGTGAACAGTTTCTTCGTATAATGTAATGTTTATTAAAATTTATTTATACTTAACACCTTTGTGACGTCTTATTTCCGTTTTAAGAGCGTGTTGTGTCAAGGACAAAGATGTTAAGTACATTTACGACTGAGTTACGACCAATAAATATGGTTTCAACAAAATCATGTTTTTTCAGGACAATTTTTAGATATTAGTGATCATTAATAATTTACTCTGAACAATATACAGCTTATTTTCAGGGAGCAGCCAAGCTTTAACTTTAACTTTAAATATCTCGAAACTGCCAAGATGTTACTTAACACCTTTGTCCTTGGGGCCCTTCAATTTAGGCCTAAAAACGGAACATTTAAATTGGGTTTTGGTGTTGGAATTTGTTATACAAATACCTCATACCTTCCGGTGAGCTCGCACCCCCAGATATC
>JAFIDM010113125.1:0-10409 GCA_023159025.1 Thereuonema tuberculata
ATACAAGGATAGATTCACATTATTAGTACAGTTGGAAGGATACGGAGAACCGAGACGATGATATTCTGACTATTTAATTCAAAACAATAAAAAAATATTAGTATTATAAATTAAAAAACAACCTTTAAGCTATGTGACTATCCTAACTTATTTTAAATAACGAATAGTAGAAAGTGGAAATTGAAGAATAAATGTTTCAGCAAGAAAATTGTAAGTAATAAATATGAATTTCCCTCCAGAAGAGTCTAAAGACGGCTTTACAAGATCTCGAATATTTACCATTTGCCAGTTGCAACACGGCGAAAACGCCATTCTTTATAAAGCCAGTGGCAAGTCTCGTTTTGCTCTCATTGATATTGCGATTGAAGATGTCGTTTGGCGAAGCACAAAGAAATTGGTTTTGCAACTTTAGTGTTGCTATTAATTCTCAACTGGTCAATGTAACAGAGATAAAGTAAAAGAAAAAAAATATCCCCGAAGAATAGATGAAGCCGAGGATGAAAACCACCAACAAAGAACATCCTGATTCCAGCGTGAAGTTTTCGCTGTCGTAGTTTTCAAATAATTTTTTCTCGCCGTCTGGCGTATTAGTGTCTGGTTGTTTCTAACTTGCCACAAATTAGACCTTAGTCTAATGGCAGGTTTTTCGAACAAGTAGGAGTTTTTCTAGTAACTCATTTGACAAACTCATACCAAACTTTTAGAAAATTATAAGAAGCCATAAGTGTTCGCCCATACCCGAGAGATGTTTTCTCAGATTAACTGTTAAATCAACTATCTTGAGCCTATACTTCCAAAATCCCCTTTGGAGCTTTGATTTACATTGATTTTGTATGGAATATTCGGTTAACACTGAAGTAGAAATAAAACAAACATTAAAAGGTAAAGAAATAAAGTAAAACGGAAACTGTAATTCGATGCAAGCTCAGGTCACAGTTTTTAGGCTTCTGAAAGACGCCTTATATCCCCGGTTTGTCTGTCTGTGAACACATATCCCAGAATGCTTTGCAACGGCTTCTGTTAGCTCAGTTGTAGGTGGCCTGAATGTTGAATGTTGTAGGTGGCCTGTTAGCTCAGTTGATTAGAGCGTCGTTCTAATAACGCGAAGGTCGTGGGTTCAATCCCCTCATCAATTTAAGTTGGGTTTTTTTAAATCATTATTAGGAATTCAGTGTATTAACAAGGTTTGAGTTAAGAATGACGATTATTACATATAAATAGGGGTGGGTAAGATAGCATGGGGTCGCAAAGAGACTCGCGACTGGGCATTTTCTAGACCACCCCGGCGCAGTCTATTCTAAAGTAAAGGTGACTCAGAAGCCGTTGCGAAGCACTGTGATCACTATCCCTACCTTGTTTTCATTTCAATCCATTAGATCTTTTTAAATCAGCTAAATCTTTAGTAATAGAATCTAAAATAATACTAAAAATTATATTATGAATTAAAAAATGTGATATGGTTTATAGAATTTTTGATATTGACGTAACATATGCAATGTTCATTGGAGAAGAAAAATATTATAAAAAATTGTATAAGTACATACAAAGTAATGTAGGTTTACCAAATCAATAATTCAATAATGTTAGGGTTTACAGGACAAGACATGCTAAAATTATTGCAAGTTTTCATTTCAGGTGAGATCTAACCCAATACGAACATTATAAGTGACACATTTTTTTTTTATTTCAAAGCTGTTGAAGTATTAAGAGATGTATCTCATTAGAGGTCCATTACTAATTCTGTTTGTATTCTGTGCTTTCAGGATGTTAATTAGTGAATACGATGAGAAGAAACCCTTGTACTTAGTGACTGCTAAGATCTTTTGTATAAAACAAATAAACTTTTGAATTTAATATAAACATGATTCAGCTGTAAAGAAAAACACGAACTTAAAGCTTACTTCCTTAAAATTGTCCTTTTTTTTTAGTCTTCTGATTAAGATCAGAAGACTAATGTTCCCGTTTTGTCTGTGGACAAGTATCATTAAAATCTCATTAGCAACAATGACAACAATCTCAACAACAATCGCAACAATTGCGTCTCTCGCAACAATCACATTTATAATAATAAGGAAATTAAGGCAATATCAATTATAATTTCGTAGACGTATAAGAAGACGTTGCGAAGCATTGTGATTGGTTTACTAACCGCTATCCCTAACTTGTTTTATTTTGTTTTGAAAGTAGCGAAATAATAGGAACAAAAAGTCTCATTTTAGCGACTCATGTAGGGATGGAGCTATTAGATTTCCCGTACCTGTAAATAAACGTGTGTTTCTAAAACGTCCTCCACAACCTATATCGAGAGTCGGAGCCCTGTGAGCCACAACTCGTTGGAATATCTCTGGTGTGGAGATTCGACTTTAGGTTTACGCCACTTCCGTTTTTAGATGATCATTGACCGAATAAGGAAACCAGTGGTAATTTTACAAAATTTGGATCTATGTAGTATATAAATCGATTATGCTGAGAGCTAATATGATGTCCTCGGATCCTATATAGTAACTTTCTGTTCAAGAAGACCATTACCATTTACTTAGTTACCCAAATGATGGAAAATGGGGTCTAGACATATTCAAGGAACTCAATGTGAAATATCCCTTGAAATTGCACTTGGCCTTGAATTACAATGACTTGAATAAAAGAGGATTGTGTACGACCTCACTTAGTTTTGTGTTTCCAATAAAACTATGAATTGAATTTTTTCCTAATTATAATATTTGCTGGATGTAAAGAGCAGTATAGATTAATTCTTAAAGTACTCCTAAATACTACGTTGTCTAAATTCGATGAATTTTAATCGTATTAGAGCATTAACAGGAGCAAAAAATCGATTAATATCCTTTACATAAGCTATTTACAGAAATCCATTATTTCTGTTCTACTGCTTTCATTTGGGAATTTTGGTGATATTCTCGTGTTAATTTCTTAACAAAGATGCGCACGACAAAAATGTAAAAGTTAGATTGTCCTGGTCTTTCAATGTGCATGTGAAGTTCCAAGGTGATTAATCTAGAAGTTCAAACGTTATTAGGAGACATGCAAACATACATGTAGACTGACTAATTTGATCGTCACTTTGCTACCATACAGGCAGAAATAAGTACATTGTTTATTACGTATTCTTTCCACTGTCCAAAAGATGAATATGTAGAGAATTCACACAACTTCATATTTAAATTCAAGGTAGTGATACCAATTAGTAAACCAATCACAATGTTTCACAACGTATTCTGATACGTATCAGGCAATATAATTGATATTTTTTTAATTTCCTTATTATTAGAAATGTGATTGTTGCGAATGCAAAAGGCCAAATGTTGCGTTTATTGTGATTGTTGTGATTGTTGTTGAGCTATATTATAAATGTGATTGTTGGGTTGCGCTAATGATACCACAGATGGACAGACAAAGGGGGAATATAAGCTTCTGATACAAGTATCAGAAGACTAAAATGTGAAAAATAATTGACAAATTAGGTAAAATGTGAATTTTTTTTTAATATGTCATTAATTTTTTTTAACATTTGTGTTTTTCATCAAATTAATTTTATTAATTATTAAACAATATCTACAATACTTGACAGATTAACAACTGGAAGCTTTTCAAAGTCAATCGATAAATATTCTGAAATAAAAAGAACAGTCCCTCACCACTTCCATAGCAATATCAACAAATTCACCATCATCCACTTTCAAGTTTTTGCCAGTGTATAATTCCGGGGCAGTGCCTACAGCGTGCAGATTCACTAATATCTTCTTGGAATGAGGAAAAGGCAGACGCTTTACGTTTAAAGTGTGCGTAAACTCTGCAAAATAAGAGATATGATAACTAACATTTATTCAAATAAAGACTCTAATAATTCAGATTTAAAAATAATAAGAAGTAATAAGTTATTCTGAACTAAGTGACAAGTGGTAATTCTATATTAATTATTAAGCTTAACAAGCTTAGCATTCAAAATTTTCACAGTTTTTAAGCTCTTCTCTGTAAAAATCAATTGATAAGGGAGATAATTCAATTGGAATATTGTTACTGGCTGAATGGCCGCGCGGTTGGCGTTGTCGTTAAGACACTGGCCTCTCACCTCTTGAGTCCAGGGTTCGGTTCTTTTGTGGGTTTCGTGATGGTGGACGATCCGCGCTGGGGAGGTTTTCTCGGAGTTTTCCCATTTGCCCTGCGAGCCTACCACCATACTTTCTCAGTCTTTCTCTCATCTGTCCTCATTTACGTGAGTTTAGCACAATAGATCTACTGTTCGCGGTGCTTGGCTTCCTGCCGCCCACATTCACCCAATTCTAATCTAATCTACTGGTTGAATAGGCCGACCTCCCTCTACTACAGTAGACTCGCCTGACCCTGCCACTCTACAGAAGAGTTGACTTTCCCAGCCGTTCGAGAAGGAGGCTGAAAGAATGAAATAAGAAGAGTGGCAGAGTCAATCCAAGGTGATATTATTAGCCAGTGGCAGCCAGACACAGCAGGAACTTCCTCTAGAGGAAGTGAGTTGGGTGGTAGCAGTCAGCCCCAAGAGAATTGAAGTAGAGAGAACATAGGTGGCAGCCAGCGACTTAAGAACCTCCTCTAGTTCAAGAAGAAGGGAGATTAAAGAAAGATATCGTACTCGGCATCTCACCGAAGAAAAGAGAAGATCGTAGGAAGTAAGAGGTCCTCCTACACCGAATAGAAGGAGTTCTATTCCAGAAAAAGAGAAGAGTACAGCTCAGGGAAACAGCAGCCCACATGACGACTGAGGTTCCTGATACAGGACAGTCCAGGGAAGCGTCAGCCCAGTTACAGGACCAAGACCTACAGGAACGATTACCAAGGAAGGTGACGCCCAGCTGATGGGAAGAAAAGGGAACAACAGAGAGCCAGTAAAAGACGACAGAAGACAATCCAAGTAGAATTAATCTGGACGTTACGTCTATTAGCTCCCATTGCAGAAGTCTGATGGTTAAGAAAATTAGAAGCCCAGCCGATTCTCTTATTTTTGACTATTGATTTTCTATTTCACACACATTCCTATTAAAACAAATTAGTCATCATTCCCATCAGTTTTGTAAGTCCGAAACTGTTAAATGTATGTAACACTGCTTGAGCTACCTGCACTTAAGTCAACTCGGTGGTAACAATATCTCCTCTAACCTAACAGAAATTAAAATCTTATCCCGCAATTGAGCTCAGACAATAGAACTGACATTACTCAATGATTTCACCTACTTACCTTCGCCAAGAGCGATCTTTTCGTTGTCTTCGTACTTTGGCGAACCTGGATTTAGAGTAAAGCAACGTCCATATTCCGGTATATAAGTGGAAAAGAGATCTCTAGAAGTATACAAAAAAATGACTTTATTAGGATGCCTTTCAACCAGCTGTTTCAAGCTTGTTAGGCTATCATTGGCCACGGCTATTCAGATTGCGAAGACTCAAACATTGAAGAATTAATCTTGTGGGTTTTTTTCCTTATCTTTAGTTCCCGAGATTTCTTAACATGATTAAAAATAACTGTAGGTTATTAAATACGTTAAGTTACTAATAAACTTACCAAAGATGTACATATGAATTCCATATCTCTTTCTAATTTTCATTTCTACTTATGATATTGTTAAGTACTGTATATATACTACATATATATACTAGCCGGGTAGCGTCGCTTCACTCCGGAACCCTTGCATACATGGCATAAAAAAAAACACTATTTTTTTGCTAAACATTATTTAGCACATTAATATTGAGAAAGGATTGTGGCCTTCTCCGGATAATTGAGATGTATTGCGGGTTGGCGCCACACACCTATAAGGCAACTTTAAAGCGGAAATAGAAACTCTTTTTATTCCCTATCCCGTGGGAATTTCGAAACATGCGGCTCTTTTCCTTGTGTACATCACAAAGGGAACCTCTGTGCAACATTTCAGCTTTCTAGGTCCAAGGATTTAGGCTGGGCGTTGATGAGTCAGTCAGTGAGTGAGTCAGGACTTTTCTTTTTATATAGGCTATATGATAGTTTTTGAGTGGTCCCAATTTTTTTTTCAACTACTAAAATCTTACCTCTGTACGCCTGACCAGACTTTATTTGATGGTAACTAAAGCAAAGCTCAAAACAGCTGTATGTGGATCTTGGTTGTGAAGACGACATCTCTATAAATTGTTTTATAGTTTTTATATAACAGTCAACATTAAAATTATTTTAAAAAATATAATTTATAAATGTATTTTAAGATCTTAGTTTAAAAGATCTTTGACAAAGACTTCAAGGAATGTAGTTCTAATGTGACTGTGGGCGAAGTTACTTGGACCACCTCAACAACATTGACTCTCACATCTCCTTCACCATGGAAATGGAAAACAATCACCAATCCCTTCCTTTTTTTAGATGTCTTAATCACCAGAAAAGACCTCTTCCTCTCCACCACCGTTAACCGTAAATCCACCCACACTGACTTATATTTGAATGCAAAATCCTGTCATCACCCTTCTCAACTGAAGCATCTTTTGGTACGCTCATCAAACGTGCCCTTTCCCACTGCTTCACCTACGAAGCTCTTCAAGAAGAACTGCAACACATCAAAGATGTTACCAACAACAAGGTTTTTCTCCCTCCATCATCCCAAAAATTTTAAAAAGACCCTCCAACCTAAGCCCCCATCCCTTCAACAATGATCTCCCTAAAGTTTTTCTCCCTTTTCTCCCACCGTAACTCCAAAAATCAGGATGTTTTCGGATTTTTCAAAGTTACGATTTCCAACCAATTTTCCTTTCCCCTCCAAAAATCAGAAACATCATATCCCATCCTAAGGATCCCATCCCCACTCTCCATAAACAAGGTATCTATTCGATTCTGTGTTGCTGCGGCCAACGTTATATTGGTCAAATTAAACGTCCCTCGGCAAACGCTTACTCGAGCACCAACAACACATAAGAAACCGCCCTCACCACCCACTCCAGCATCCCTCCTTCAACTGGGATAGAGCCAACATTCTGTCTCAATCCTCTATCTACATTTCCCGAAACATCGAAGAATGTGTTCATATTCTCAAAGCAGCATCCATCTCAGTCAACTTAAATGGCCTAGGCCTCCACCAAATTTGGAAATGGCTTCTCTTCCCCAACACCGCGTGTTGGGAAAGGACGATCTCTCTTCGGTCCGCCGGTTTTCCCGCCCAAACTAACCTTCCAGCCAAATCCAAAGGTTTTTCCCCGTCCAATCTGACCTTTTCTCTCTTCCGTCCAGCTTTATAACTATCTATTTATACGCCCTCCCACCTCTTTCTCTCAGACCTGAAGACGATTCCTGAACAATAGGACGCGACAGGCCTCGTCTATCTCTTTTATGATGTGGGAAACACCCCAGAGTCTCGTTTGCACTTTAAGGAATAATAGTATTCCTAATTTATTGTTGTAAATTATACATTTGTTTAAGTAACTTTAATATTAATCATTTTAATTTAATTAATTTTTAAATAAAGTTGAATTAATTTATTTTGTTCTCTATTTTATTTTGTATTAAAAAATTATTGAATAGCTTGTATATATTAGTTTAATTAAGAAATTAAGAAATTTCAGTCGAGCAAACCAGTTATTGCCTAAAAATGCTCATGCACTACAAGAAAACATATATGAAATAGTTATAACACTGGTCTACATAGGAATTTTTTTTTCTGCTGACTACGATATTTTAACTGATTTTATATAATTTGAGGTCGATCATTACGAATATGCAGTCATAAATTGACCATCACGTCACAATTTTTCACAAAATACAACTACTGACATTTATAATGTTTATGAGCTGCAGCAGCATATTTGTTACTGTTATTACCACTAAAGTTGTTTCTTTTGAAAGAACGTTAAATTGTGAATAAGATTCTTGGGACTAGTTAATTATTAATTTTAAAAATACACACAAAGTGAAGTATATTAGTTATGAAAGAACTTTCGCTTCTTTGATTTTCTGGCGTAGCTGGAATCTGGGATGTCACGCTGCAAACACCAACAGTAGTCTGCTATCATGTTTGTTCCACCTGCCTTGATATCTTTGTTCCGTGGTCGTTATATCTTGGTGGAAGCGCTCTCCTTGCTCTTCACTTAGAGCACCAAGATTTGAGGGAAAGACATTTAAGTGACTGTGCAGAAAATGCACCTTTACACTCATATTTACTCCTATCTTCTGATATACTGTTAACAAAGTTTCAACTAGAAGTTAGTAGTTCAGTATACACTACTTTAATACAGGAATCTGCAAAAAGGAAAATATTTAAGTCTTCATTTGTGAAAATTTCTGACGTAATTGTGCAAAATGGATATGATTTTTTGGATTCAGCACCCTCAAATTAATAACAATCAGTTATTATCTTAAAGTCAGCAAAATTGATGTAGACCAATGTAATCATCTCTGACTTAGAATTACATTATTGGTAAAACTAAAATGATAATAAAATATTACCCGTCTTCATAGTCAAGATAATGAAATGGAAACACATCTTCTCTTCCAGGAAGAACTTCATTTCGTTCCGTCTCATTTAATTTATAAACTGACTCCATTAAAGTGAAGTAGAAAGAATCTCCAAAAAGCTTTTTTCCATCATCCTACAATGAAATGAAAAGGAAAACATTAACCGTTCTTTACTTTTGGATAAAAATAAGGTCTTAGATTAGTTAAGTTAAAGAACACAGGTTAATAAAACTAAAACAAATCAAAAATTAAAACAAAAGTAGAACTGGTGTTTTACGTGTACTGAATATCATTGAGAACATTAGGTGTACGGCTCCTAGTAATGTTCCTAACGAAAACAAAACTTAACAAATTTTGAAAAAATTTTTTACATGTGTCAAATAAATTAAATTAAAGACTGAAGCCAACATGCAAATTAAAGATGTAAAAATATTAAACATATTAAAAAGGGAACGATATGTTTCGTCCAGGTTAACTGGACTTTTGCAAGTAAAAAGGCAAAAGAATGTAGGCATTAACTACAGGAAAAAGCCAAATGAAAGGCCAATGAAATACAAGCATGAGTCAGGTGCTGTAAAGTCACTGTATGGTCTTTGGACGCAAAGACCATACAGTGACTTTAAGGTGCTGCGGCTTGCAGCGCCTTCTTGTACCGGAGGAAGGAAACACAGCAACAGAAGAGCATCAAAATGGGAGCAATTCTCAGGTTCTACAAAAGATATTTTTGGGTGATGATGTCACTCAATAAATAACAAAGAAACAGAGAAATTAAAAAAAAAAAAATACGAAAAAAGGGAGAAACACCAATCAACCTATGGAATCACTGTCCCTCTCCCTTTTTTTAGGAAAACAAATAATAATAATTTGACTGATATTTGACTGCAAACATGTCGTTCCCTTTTTAATATATTTTGTGTGTTGGCTTCTGTATTTAATGTAAAACTTAACAAATATAATGAAAAAACTAAACAAACAAAATGAAATAAAATTAATTAAAAAAAGAAAGAAAAGTAAATAAAAAGATAACAAAATTAAATAAAACAAGAAGAAAAAAGTACATAAAAAGACAAAAAAATTAAGTAACAAAAAACTGAATAAAAAGAAAAAACAAACAAACATTTTTATTTGCTAATTTGGGGAATTGATCCAACATCCTTTGTCTTACAATTTGAATGTCTTAGACACCATGAAGTGTGTAATGCTCCGCGAGACGTATTTCAATCTTTTCAAGAAACGGACTGTAGGTGTTTCATTGTGTGCATTCAATCGTGTTTTCTTCTCTGGTTTCGTTGAATCCCTGCACAACTAATCTGTCTTTCCGTTTTTAGCTTCTTTTTTAGGTTTCTGTTGCATTTTTCTTTTATTATTTTTTTGAATCGCTTTTCGAGAATTATCTGTTTTAACGTTTAGTTTCAATTTTCTTGTTGTTTTCTCTATGTTTTCTTTAAGCTATGCTTTATAGGGACTTTGATTATTATTGATTATTAGCTGTTCATTCTGGCTTTCACAGTCGTCAAATACACTGAGAACTCCTGAATCTTAGTTTTAACAATGGATAGAGAATAGACATAAGTTGAAATGGTTGAGAATCTGTGCAAGGTGTAGGCGATGCAGGACATGAACTAGTCGGTGGTTTTAAGTTTCGAAATGCAGACGACGCTGAACTCTTGGACTTGAGATAGATTTACTGTAACTAAAACTGGTCATTTTCAGGTGTTAATATGAAATTCCAGTGTCTCATTTTCTACGACTGGCACAAAAATCTTCATCTTGAATCACATTTCGGTCGGGAGGTCAAAGACCACAGGACATGCTGGTCCTTGTACACTGCCTTTAGATAAGTAACTTAACCTTTGCAAGAAGTTCTGCTATATTAGCATCTTTAATATATCTTGTAAATCATATACTCCTATTAATATAATAACACTCCTTTAATTCCCACAATACTTCGTCT
>JAFIDM010113126.1:0-14313 GCA_023159025.1 Thereuonema tuberculata
TCTCCCATGGACATGTGCTTGTTTTTCAATATCACAGATAGGAAACATATAAATAATCTTGAGATTCAAAAAAAGAGAGTGAATACATTCCTTATTGATGGGGGGGGGGGGGGGAAGGACACCTAAGTCAAAAAACAATTCAAAGAGAGTTGTAGTCCCAATGGCTTAATGGATAAGACGTCTGGCCTCGGATCAGAAGGTTGCAGTTCGATTCCTGTCGCAAACGTTTCATTGGAAAAATTATTTCTATTTTTCAATCTCACAGAAAATTGCGCCGGACAGACAGACAGAGAAATAAAAGATTTTAGTAATGTAGATTACATATTTTTGTTAACGTGTTGTTGCTGGGGGAGGCTATCATAATATTGAGGGGTTGTAGAGTTTTTTTTTAAGAGCAGGGAAAAGAGTGGGAAGATATGGGATTGAGACAAATCTTTTATTATTGGAAGGGGGTGCTTGCTCACAGATGTTACTGTAGTGGGCCTTAGTGAAACGATAAATAAATTTATTTATAAATTTCAGGGGATGATCATTGAGAATGAGGGTAGATTTGATAGTTTGGCTTTCTTGCCGGAAATTATTCATATTACTGGATAAACAGAACTCTCTGTCTACTGCCATCTTTAAATTATTAATCTTAAAAGAAATAGGGCAGGCCGATTTAAAGTTGGTGGTGATAGGGAGGAATGTAGGTTTTTGATAGACGGAGATCTGTAATACCCTTGTTTCACGGAACGACTAAAAACTGGATTCTTCGCAGCCAGGGCGGAAGTCGGTAGCACTGTCCGAGTTATGACAAGTAGGTATACCGAATAAAGTCGTTTCCTACATGGCAGCCATCGTTCCCACCATGCCTCAACGAAAACAACATACAGAATGGAGTGAAGGTGAAACTGTAATTTTACTGGAAATGTGGCGAGAAAATATTGATAATCTAAAGGCGAATGAAGCGAAATTGTTGAATTTGTGAAAAAATGAAGATAGAATTAAATGAATCGTACAAGATAGAGAAAGCCTGCGAGGAAATCAAGAACAAAATTGATAATCTAATATTGGATTAAAAATTGATATTTTCGAGCCTCTGGAGCTGCAATATCATAAACATAAAAACAAATGTTTGTTTTTGCCCTTGCTGCGAAACAATAACTTTGCTGGTTGGCGCCATTTTAGTTTAGCACAGTCTCAGGATGCATTGCAAAAAACTGGTTTTTCTTCTTCTCCCGTGAAATCACTCAAGGTACGATAATTCGTTTAGGAATACGTCAGAAACATACGTCACAGGACTGAACTAGTTTTATATATCGACTTCTTCTCCCATGAAACCAGGGTATAAAGATTCATTTTCTCGTTTAATTAATATATCTAGAAAGGGAAGGCATTTAGAATCCGGATTTTCTTTTTCTATTTTGAATTTAATATCATGGTGAATGCTGTCAATTATATGTAGGATCTCATTTTGAACTGTAGGGCCAGTCCAGTAAATGAATTACAATGGCCTTATATTCCCCCTATTTTTTTAATTCCCTCACCAGATGAAGGTTTCGCTCCTTAGAAGCTGAAACTAGTCGTATTAAGATGTTTTAATTTTTAATGTTTTAAGCTTTTACTTTTTATTATTTTTTATTGTGACTTATGTGTTGGCGATTACGAATACTTATTCGAGTTCATTCTCGCACGTTAAAAACCTCATTAATTTTCTTAATCACATGGGATTTCCAAATTTTCCCTTGAAATCACTTGTCATATTTTACTATTTCTTTAAATATACTTGACATTCGCTTTTTCAAAGTTATCCCACCCAAAACATTTCATGTAAAATAAGTTGCCAAGACTCACACGCTCATAATGCTTTCACTGGTAAAAAGATATGAGATCTCATGTAAAGCCAAGCCCCTAACTCTACAAGCCCTAACTCTAAAAACCCTATATCTTGGTCAAAAAGTATGGCTTGGCCGTTTCATGGCTGTCGCACAGACAATCCCATGGAGTTATGTAAAGGATATGGAGTATGCCAAGGCATAGTTATTGACCAAGGTAGTAGGGTTTTTAGAGTTAGGCATGTAGAATGAGGGGCTTGGCTCTACATGAGATCTGATAACTTTTTAACAGTGAAAGCATTATGAGCATCTTGGCAACGTATTTTACATGAAATGTTTTGGGTGGGATGAAATAGTTCCATGAAACGGCCAAGCCATACTTTTTGACAAAGATATAGGGTTTTTAGAGTTAGGGCTTGTAGAGTTAGGGGCTTGGCTTTACATGAGATCTCATATCTTTTTATCATTGAAAGCATTATGAGCGTGTGAGTCTTGGCAACTTATTTTACATGAAATGTTTTGGGTGGGATTTCATTTCTATTTGTAAGATGAGATCTCATATCTTTTTAACAGTGAAAGCGTTATGAGCATGTGAGTCTTGGCAACTTATTTTACATGAAATGTTTTGGGTGGGATTATCTATTACAACTAAATTTAGTTTTAAGATTATTTAGAAAATGGATTTTTTTTTCAATACCCTACTTTTCTGTTTTTCTATTGGTCAACTTGTATATACAAGCTGTTTGCACTTTTGTAAGAAATCACATTATTACACAGTATTATTTAGGCCGAAGCATTGAGGGTACGACGTATTTCAGATCTTGATAAAATCCAAAGTATAAAAGCTAGATAAATGAAACTTAGCGTATTTCATTAGTATGGTAACTGCATCTTATCCTGAAAATGTGAGCTCTCTAGTATTATCCAGGCCGAAGCTATGAGGGTTCGATAATACATAACCAGACCCCCCCTTTATGAGGGGTTGGAGGGTGAAAGTTACGGATTTCTTAATTTTGTTGTTGTTTGTGTGCTAATCCTAACCTGCATACCAAATTTCAGCTTTCTAGGACTTCAGGAAGTACCCTAGAGGTTTTGATGATCATGAGTCAGTGAGTGAGTGAGTGAGTGAGTGACGGAATCAACGTATTTTAGGTATTAATAAAATCCAAAGTATAAAAGCTAAATAAATGAAACTTAGCATATTTCATTAGTCTGCTAACTGCATCTTATCCTGAAAATTTGAGCTTTCTAGTATTATCCAGGCCGAAGCTATGAGGGTTCGAAAATACGACGAAACACTTCCAGAAAAGGTACGTAGTGCCCTTCCTGCCTTCGGCTCGTCTTGGCGGGGGCACTGCCGTGCCCCCAGATATTGGAATTCAAAAGTATATACGGAATTTTTCATATTCATCTTTTTTTTTTTTTTAAATAAACATTGTTTAATTAACTATTTAGCGAATTTTTTTCCTCTTCTCCTAAATTTTCAAATAAGCTCCTTTTCTTTTAATTGTAATAAACACCACACCCCTCCGTTTTTTTTTGGTTTTTTTTTTGGTATTTTTACAAAAATTAAACAGGAGGAAGAGCAAAGGTTGTGAACTCCTTTCAAATCTCACTCCCTCTGAACTGACTGGAATTGAATTTAACACCAGATGGCGATATTGCCTATTCTCGTTTACATATATTTCAATTGATGAGTGAAGATTTCTGATTGATTGATAATAAAAGAAGATTTGGTTGAGTATTGTGTTCTTTTAATTAACATTCATCTAGGTTTTAAGTCCTTCCATGTTGTTTCAGTTTGAAAAGAAGAAAAATCAATAGCTCCTGAATTTTAATTTAAAAGTACGTGCTGATTATAAATTAAAAATATTGCCTACTATATATAAGCACGAATAGAGTAAAGAACAATGAAAATATATATTAAAACACCCAACATTTCAGACCCTCTGCTAAATAGGGTCCATTTTCAAGTGTTCTAAAAAGTATCCTCCAGTATTGAATTCGTATTGCAAAATGAATTTTGGAAATATTTACGGAAGTGACAGTTTTCCCCTGTTGACCTTTTTTGAACCTTGTTGCAGAAGTAGTTGTCTGCTCATTAAAAAAGAAGCGTTTTTGTCAAAAATTATTACTTTATTTTTTTACAAAAATTATCAACAGAGGAAAACGGTCACGTCCGTAAATATTTCCAAAATTCATTTTGCAAAACGAATTCAGTACTGGAGAATACTTTTTAGGACACTTGAAAATGGACCCTATTTAGCGGAGGATCTGAAACGTGAGTTTTAATATATATTTTTATTGTTTTTTACTCTATTCGTGCTTATATATAGTAGGCAATATTTTTAAATCCTGAATTTGTTGCAAATCTTGTTTTTGTGGTTATCTAATCAGAACTCCATTTCTCAATGAAACTAAAAGTGAATTGGAATGTGCAATGTTGCTGCCATGTGACTCGTATTTTTTTTTCTTTAAGGCTGGTATAAATTTGATTTGTCTCTCAATTCACTTGGAAGTTATAAGAAAGTAGAAAACTCAAAGAAAGAAAATTTTGAACAAAAAAAATCACTTTTGTGTATATCGACTTAGGACCTGGCATTTTTTATTATGGAAATCTAAGCAATCCATTCCTAGAGTTTCAAATACAACGTAGTTGACGTACTCATTTTCGAATATCATGATGGTAACAGCACATAAAATAAGGCCCTCAAAGAATACTTGTCCAGGTCCCACAACCACTAAGAGTAACCCTATTTGTAGATGAGACGCAACTACTGATCTCAAATCCATGGAAATAATTAAGATAAGCACTTTTGGACTTTATATATTATTATTGCATTCAATAATATAGTAGCAATGGTCCTCTGTTAATGTTATTTTCAATCACATACTAATAGCTGATTTCTCTGAATAGTATCAGTTCTACTTCCTTTCATAACTCTTATCGGACTGAATTGGGTTTAATCCAGGATTAACTTATGACTACTGGGAGAAACCAACTATGAATGTGTAAATCTGAATTATTAAGATTTCACTGTAAATTTTTTAACTGCTTCTAAAGCTTTCACAATTTTTTGCTACATCCTACAGTTGCCAAAAATATTGAGTATGTTTTTTTTATTATTATTTTTAATACATAGGCAAACAATTTTAATCTTTTTTTTTGTCTGTTGGAAATTAACTTAATGCATAAAATTCATCATAAAACTGTGATAAAGAAAATACCCATACTAATGTCCTAAAGTAAATTTATTCTAACTTATGTAATACATGAATTTTATCTTTAAAAATGCAATGGTAATCAAGAAAATACAATAAAAAATGTGATGACATAAGATGATTATTTAATATTTTAACGCTTACATTATTACAGTAGTAAAGCAGTAAAAGAAAGAATAAAAATAATAAATACAAGAAATTTTAAAATATATAATAAAAGTCAAGAAACTAAAGAATAGGTTGTAATTACCAACTGAAATATCAAATACACCACAATCTTCAGTAAAAATTAAACACTTCTTTATTTTCTGTCTATATTTCATCTTTCTGTATGAAAGACTGTATCAGAACATTAATGGAGGAGACGAAATTCTATTCTCCCTCCTCTAAATTCGTTATGAATAAATTTGAATACATTTTGGAAAATAGCAATAAACAGAAATAATGATTCATTAGATATCATAACTTTATTTTACATTTTTGACGATTCTTTACTAAAAAATACTAATTATTTCCGTAAGATACTTGGCAAGAGATTTCTGAATGTCATGAAAGAAGATTTGATTTATTATTTAACCCTTGTAATTAACATTGAATTAGGTTTTTCTGGCTCATCCAGAATATTTCAGTTTGAAAAGAAGAAAAATGAATAAATAAATCATCTTACCCTTAAGTAAAAAGTTATTTTGGCTATGAAATTCCAAATTTATTCCAAATCTTGTTTTTTTTTTTTTTTTTTTGGTTGACCTAACAGATCACTCTATTTCCCGATGGAACTAGAACCGAACTAGAACGTGCAAGGTTGCTCCCATTTAACTGGTATTTTCTCCTAGTGCAATATAAATTCAATTTGTTCTGGAGTAGCTAGGCAGCTATGCCCATTTGAAAGTTATAAGAAAAAACAGATATAATCAACCAATAAGAATGTAATTGATGTACTCATTTTTTTAATATCCTCAAGGTAAGAGAACATAAAATCACACCCTGAAAGAATACTTGCCCAGGGTCCCACAGCTACTAGGAGCTGCCCCTGTTTGTAGATGGGTGGCAACTGCTGATGCCAAATCGAAGGAAATAATAAAGATCAGATCTTTTGGCTTTACATATTATAAGCAATAGGCCACTGTTAATTTCGTTTTCGATCATGTATTAAATGAATTAATAAGATTTCACTGTAATTTTTTAGACTGTTCTTAAAGGATGACAATTCTTTTGCTAAGTTCTTCAGTTACCAAAAATATTGTATAAGTTGTTTTGTAAATACATTGACAAAAATTTTAATATTATTTCTTTTTTAATTACACACACACACACAAACACTGTATACTGGGTGATCCAAATTAAAGAGGTGGTGTTTGATCTCTCTATACGAAGAACTATTGGGCGAATTGTAACCAAATTTCTTACACATACTGTCCTGAGTATGCGGTTTTGATTTCTGAAGAAAAAAAATAGTTCAAATTTTGGACACTAAGGGTGAACTTTGCACTGCTGGCCCCGAAATTTGCATATTGCGATGAAATTGAACCAACTCTGCCTATAAAAGAAGTCACAAAGCATTTTTCACAAATTCACAACTAGCACAGAATCAAGAAGCTCACCTTACCAGATCGCACGTTAGTTGTTAAACTCCTCTATCAATGCTTCTGCTGCACTTAAGGCATTTCGGCAGTTGAAAGTTTTATGTAGAGACCAACTGACGATTACTAATCTTCGGGAAAATGATTTTCTGTTTTGAAGTGACAGGACTGCAGAGAACAAACAAAGTTGCAACTGCAGTAGTGGAGCAGGGAATTGCAACTGCACATGATAGCAATAGTGCACATGCAATATCTTGAGAATTGGTCATGCCGTATACGACAGAGTGGAAAGTTCTGTGAAATGTCTTGAGGCTTTTATCCCTATTAAATATCCCACAGTCAACAGTTAGTTTCTGGTGTTAATGATAAGAGGAAAGCATTTGCCTTGCATTCATTGCTCGGATGATGGTGGATGATACATGGCCTTGGCGAATAGTGTGGAGTGATGAGGCTCATTTCTATTTGAACGGTGCTGTAAATAGTCATAACTGCTGTATTTGGTCTGACAGTAATCCACACGTTCCTCATTAAATTCCATTGCATTCACCAAAGATAATGGTTTGGTGTGGCTTCATGGCATCCTTCATCATTGGTTGGTACTTCTTTGAAGAAAACAAAGCATCGGGGCTGTGACATGTTCTGTGAATGGCTCCAGATATGAATGTTCCAAACAAGCCGATACGATTCCATCATTTCAACATCACAATCTGCATGAAAGATGGTGCACCCCCTACATAACTTTACCTGTGAAAGCCTTACTATGGCGAACATTTTCAGATAACAGAGTAATTAGTAGATCATTTCCCATGGTATGGCTCTCCCACTCCCCAGATTAGAACCCCTGTGATTTTTGACTGTAGGGAGTTTCAATTATCAAGGCAAAGTTCCAAACTTAGCTGTGTTAAAAGACAGAATTTCACAACATGTGACACAACTCACCGTAACTCTTTTTTAGTCAATATTTATTAGATAATTTAGGCAAGATGCAAATTACGGAGACAGCCACAAAAGAAATTGTAGCGGCCGAAATTTGAACTATAGAAAATTTCTATAGTTTCTTCTTCAGAAATCGAAACTGCATACTCAGGGCAGTATGTGTACGAAATGTGGTTGCGATTCACTCAGTAATTTTTCCTATAGAAAAGTCTAAACACCTCCTCTTTAATTTCGATCACCCGGTAGATATATATATATAAAAATATACACAAGGTCCAAAACTTAAGGACAGGTGACATTTGTGCATGTATAGAGGGAACTTGTCTTGAATGCAGACAAATATGGCAAGATATTTATTGCACATCATCTAACACAATATACAACTTTTTGGAAATTACAAATCAAAGCAATAGTAAGCTTGTCTTTTGCAGAAACGATACCCATAGTAGTTGGGCATAGGTGGAAATGGATGGAAGGACGCTCCAATACCCAGGCATTAAACTTCTCAGTACAGAATGTGTCCACCTCAAACTGCGATTCAACAATCACAACATCGTGGCAGGCTCATCACCAAGTGATTTAGGAGTTCCTAGTTTAGAATGTTACACTCCTCCTTCAGAGCATGGATGAGGACCTGCTTATTTTCCGGCAAGGGAATGCGAGCTGTAATTTGTCTCCCCATAAAATCCCATACATGTTCAATAGGGTTGAGGTCTGGAGAGAGTGCAGGCCATTCAACTCAACAGACATTCTCTGTCTCCAGAAAGCTCTCCACTGCTTTAGTTTGATAAGGCGTGGCATTACCATCCATAAAAAGAAATGTTTCGACAGTAGCACCATGGAATAAATGAACATGTTGTTCAATAACTTCTTTACAATAGAGGTACATTTTCATAGTGCCAGTCTCCAGCACCAAGCATGATGCAGCCCCAAACAATCACCTCAGCACCACAATATCGATCTATTTCCTGCACATTTTCCTGCTGATACACCTTACCCCTTTCAAGTTAGATGAACTGACATCTGGAATCTGATTGCAAACTCAATGGACTCTCGTTGAAGAACAACACATTGGTCTATTGATCTATAGTCCAATTTCGGTGGATCTGACACCACTGCAAATGCCTTCTATGGTGCTCTCTGGATAGTGGCAAACAGATGACCAGCCTTTGAGCACATAGCCCTACAAGTTGCAGCCGTCAAGTCACAGTTTGGCAGGATATCCTCGTTCCAATGCTGGAATGGAGACAACTAACAAGCTGACTGGCAGCCTGAAGTTAATTAAGATTAGCTGTTACTGCTAAATATCGGTCTTCGTGTGCAGTCATAGAGTGACGGCGACCTCCTTTAGTGCCTCTGGAATATATTCCAGTCAGTTGAAATACTGCCGAGAGCCTGGAGACAACACTATGTGCGAGTTCAAACTCCCTGGCAACATCAATGATTGTGTGACCTTCTTCCAACTTTCCAATCATCCTTCCCGGGCTGAAAACATCAAGATGATGTTTTCGAGACATGACAAAATGTTCATGTTTGTAGAGTTAAGCCTTAACGTCCAGAATTGCAGACAAAAACAATTCTCCAGCCATGCCAATTTTCTTTTTATCTGCTTTCTAGCTACTATGTGACCCCCATGTACGTGATTGGGAAGTCTGCATGTGGACCTGTTATCTACTGAACATCTACAGTTATGCAAATCGTCCCAAGCTGTTTTGTCGGATTCTATGGCTGTAATCCTTAAAAATGTCACCCATCCTTAAGTTCTGGACATGTGTGCGTCCAAATCTCTGAATCTCTGTTATATACACTCATTTATTATACAATTTATTTGTGAAAATTGCAACACCATGAAGGAACCATCAGAATGGAAAGGAATTTTTTACATATATTACTAATAGTGATACAAACAAACGATTAAAGTTTCAGAGCAATGCAACAACAATACTTGAAAAAAATCAGTATGGTGTAAAGTCTCCAGGAGCTGCAATAAGAGCTGCTATATGCCATGGCATCGAATCAAACAGGCCACCGATATGTTCCTGGGGTATCGCCTGACACTGGAGGCTGCTTATATTCAAGTCCACAGTTCACAGGTATTGCTGCTGGATGACAATGACAGGCTAGTTGACGAGTGACCATATCCCAGACATGTTCAATAGATGACATATCAGACAAACATGCAGGCAAGGAAAGAAGGGGTATCTGCCTTGCTTCGAAGACTGCTTGGATATTTCTGGCAACATGTGGTCGGGCGTTGTCAGACTGCAAGTGTTTGCTGAGCAGGAAGTAGAGCAATGTTTCATTTTCCAGAACAACAATGTCGTCAATGGATATATTTAGGTCTTCATTTTGCCCCCATTTCCCCATGAATCCAGTAGAATATGCGTGGCACAGCTTTGCCATTGAAGAATGGGATATGTTAGATCAATAGTACAAAGATGATCTCATGAACAGAATGTGGAGCAGAGTACCAGCCCTTTTGAAATAAAGTTTGCTTTTTTGTTATTGATTAGAAATATGAACAAATATTATGTGCATCTTAATTCTGATTATACTCAAGATATTTTGTCTTCCTCTGCACCAAGCTTCATCATTCATCATAAGCAGCTCTAAAGAGGATGATTCTTCAATATAGTATTCCCTCCGAGCAGTATTAGTATTAGCTCACGTAACAACTCAATTCAATTGATTTAATTCAGATAGGAGCATAGGACTGATTGGAGAAAATGGCTGTTAACATGTGGAATTTCAGATCAAATATTAATCCAACATTTGATATGCATTAAAAAACATAAAGAAAAAAATGCACTATAATAAAAGATTTGCACCCTGATCTGTCGCCAAAAGGAATCTGGGTTGGCAGTTTCTGCCATATATTAGGCGTCCTCAGCCAGATTTACCCTCGGTGAATGTTAACGAGTTGGAATGCACAGGTGAACAATAATAGCATTAATTGAGTTATTGTTCTGCATTGGGCAAAGGCCTTTTAATTGTAGTCCCTATTTTTGTTAACTTTGTATTTTCTGTGATGCGTTATGTACGTGCGATCAGTGTGGAATAAGGAAATAAATGAAAGTGTTGTTGTTACTGGAGGATTCCATATCTGATCATTGAACATACAACAAATTGGCGATGAGGATTGACAACGATTATTTGAATCTACATTTGAGAAATTTTGCAACCATGTGAGCAATGCTTTTCCTTTGTTTCACAAATGGGTAACATGATGACACTGAACTTCACAGAAGTTTACGACTAAGAATAAGTTTGGGCAGTGGGTACAGCAACTGCAAGGAGCCCTGGAAATGTACAGTATAACGGAAGAGAGTAAGAAGAACTTGTTTTCTCCTTTACATCGGGTGCAAATTTAGTGATTTAATTTCGCCTGGCCGAACAGAGAAAGACTATTTGCAGATAATGTTGGTTTAGTGACTCAACATTTGAATCCGACACCTTCGGAGATTGCAGAGCACTACAATTTTCATCACAAACTCCAAACGGAAGGGAATCCATAAAGGACTACATGGCGATACAGTATTAAGAAAAATGGCAGCTGTTCTTGTGATTTCGTGAATTTCCTTATAACTGAGTTAAGTAACCAATTTGTTAAAGGGATAAGAATTCCGAAAATCAAAGATAGGTTAAGTTGCTAGAGACCAGGAACTTGACTTTGGAAAAGGCTTTCAGCATTGCCTTGGGAATGGAAAGCACTCATTGTGAAAGTGTGAAAAAGGCGACCATTACAAATCAGAAGATGTCGAAATTTCTGCCTCCAAATAAACAAAAGTAAGAAATTTATCAGCCAAATGTTTCTATTGACAGTTCGAGAAAAAATGTCACAAAGAAGAAAATTACCTGCTGCCGTTGCGGAGGAAATCATTACGCAGATAAGTGTAAATTTGTTAACATTACTTGCTACCATTGCCAAGGTAAAAGGACATCTTAAAGTGCTTAAAATTAAAGAAAGTAAATTCAGTAGAAAAGTGTGAAAGCATGAAATTTGTGAATAATTATCACTATACTACTAACATAAACTATAAGTTCTGGATTACAGCATAAGTGATCAAAGTGCCACTGAAGATGGAATCTGACAGTGGATCAGAAGTATCCATAATAAACAATTTAGACTAGATAAGAAATTTTAGGAACTTGCCTTTGCTTAAAACTGAAACTAAGCTGTGTACATATCCATCGGACAGCAGTCACACCCTGTGAAGCGAAGCCTTCGAGAAGGTCAGCATCACGTAGACCGTCCAGATCTGGTTCACGGATGACGCCGCGACTAGAGTTCAAAGTCTTGTGCTTAGTGACAGATACCGGAGTATCTGCCAGAGTCGTCAAATTAAGAAGTTGGTCCACAGCTTTTGAAGAAGGCAGCTGGATTAACAAATCGCCAGACTGGAGTTTCTTGACTGACTTGATATTTGAAGTTACACCTGAAAGTGCTTTGGAGATGAGAAAAGGGGACAGTTTAGACAAAGATGTCTCAGGGATTAAGGAATGCATAATTAGAAAGGTCGGACTGGTAGTACAAGAAAAAGAGCGAACATCGACGGTGTGGGAATTGCTTCCCAATAAAGGAAAAAGAGAAGTATCCATACAAAGGAGATTTAGCTGGGGAAAGTAAACGGTCACCAGGCAGCTATCCCCATATCTACCTGGAAGGCACTGCCGAAGCAGTTTAAATACTGTGGGTGGTGCCAGGCGATTTTTTTTTTTTGCCCACAGGGATCGTTCATGATACTAAAATAACCCCGTAGTGCCACTCATCCATCGGCCCGATGCCTTCCACCTTGGATTCGGGGGCGGGCGTTTAGGACCCATGGAGAGTATCTCATGGAAAAGAGAACCCTCCATGGGTGGTCCCCTCACCACGTACAGGAACCCGCATCAAGGGGATATATATATATATATATATATAGCCGGACAGTGATATGAAATTTGAAACCAATGTAAAGAACAAATCACTGTCTGAAACTGCCAATTCAAATTTCAGTTCACCGTTTCTATGGTGATAAAACAGACTAGTTGACCCGTGCGAATAATTCGCAACAAAAAACCACCTTTGAGAAATAATAAACAAATCCAACAGCTTGTGTGCATGTTAGTTAAACACATTGTCAATAGATGGCGTCTTCTCAAGTTTTATAAAAAAGTTGACCCGTGTGAATAATTCGCATGGTATCTTGATCAGTCACCGAATGGTAATGTGGAAATAAATAAATGAACAGATTGTCAATAGATTGCCTTCTACATTTTTACAAAAAAGATTTTTAAAATAAATTTTTTTAACGAAAACATTAATTTTAAACAATCTGTTTATTTTTCATCATTAGCGGTGAACGTAATCTTGAAAATATCTCAATCATTGATTTCGATGAAGTATTAAGGGAAATAAAAAAAACACCTTTGAGAAATAATATATGAGAAGTTGACTAATTTTTATGTTTCTATTGTTATAAATCGTTTATTTTTATTAAAATATAAATCTTTGTTTGTTTTTTTATCTGTTGTTATTAAAGAAACGATGAAATATCATTTAAAGTGCATTTTTATTCAAAAAAAGGAAATATTTGAAGGTTATAACGCTAAAGCAATATTTTCGCTTTCGAAAAATAAGGCGCTTCTGTTAAAGCGTGTCTACATTTTTATAAAAAGTTTTTAAAAATAAAGTTTTTTAAGGAAAACATTAATTTTAAACAATTTGTTTATTTTTCGTCATTAGCGGGGAACGTACTTCAAAATAATGCCTCAATCATTGATTTTGATGAAGTAGTAAAGGAAATATGGCGTTCCGACAAAAAAAACCCTTTGAGAAATAATATATAAAATAATATATGAGAAGTTGACTAATTTTTATGTTTCTATTGTAATAAATCGTTTATTTTTATTAAAATATAAATCTTTGTTTTTTTTTTATCTGTTGTTATTAAATAAACGATGAAATATCATTTAAAGTGCATTTTTATTCAAAAAAGGAAAGATTTGAAGGTTACAACGCTAAAGCAATATTTTCACTTTCGAAAAATAAGGCGCTTCTGTTAAAGCGTGTCTACATTTGTATAAAAAGTTTTTAAAAATAAAGTTTTTTAACGAAAACATTAATTTTAAACAATTTGTTTATTTTTCGTCATTAGCGGGGAACGTAATCTTCAAAATGATGCCTCAATCATTGATTTTGATGAAGTAGTAAAGGAAACATAGCGTTCCGACAAAAAAAAACCCTTTGAGAAATAATATATAATGATTATTCGACCACCACGTCATCAGCGGCAAAATTTAGAACTAATTTAGTAAAAACGCAACATATTAAGACCTTGCTCTCCTTAATTTAGATTTTGTAATTATCTAAAATTTAAAATTTACCTAAATATTAAAATTAAGAATAATTAACAGCTAAAATATTTAATTGAAATTATCTAAAATTTGAATTACAGAAAGAATTAACAAATTAACAGCTAAAATATTTAATTGCAATTATCTAAAATTTGAATTACAGAATGAATTAACAAATTAATAGCTAAAATATTTAATCGAAATCATCTAAAATTTAAATTACAGATTGAAGTAATAAAGAGTGCATCAGGTCTCTATTACTTACAGAAATTAATCATATCTAAATCTAAATTTAAAATAAAAATTATCTATTTTAATAGCTAAATTATCCAATTTTATATTAAAATTAAAAGTAAACTATCAAAAAGAAATTAAATTAAATAAATTATCTAAACCTAAAAACGAAATATATTTTTAAAAAA
>JAFIDM010113127.1:1025-14590 GCA_023159025.1 Thereuonema tuberculata
AAAAAAAAAATCGGCGTGGATGCGTACGTTCTCAACAAAGGTATTGGGCAAGAATTGAATTTCGCAGTCGTTTTGCCAGGCAACAGGAGTATTGTGGCATGATCAATTCAACTGCGCAAGTTTCCGACTGTTACAAATGGATTTGAATATTGTATTGCATATATGTTTTAAAGTTTAAACTGTAATTTACTTTGAATTTTAATTTTAAGTTTTAGTTTTTAGTTTTACTTGATGTATTTAATTTTTTAATAAATAAAGCGTTTATTTCGTTATATAGGCGAGGCTTCCGGAGCGAAGCACCGAGTACCCGTCTACTAAAAGGTAAATTGTAATAAAATGAATTAATGGAGAAGGTGGGACAATTGAATACTCACCTGAAAAGCATGAATTCTGATACAAAGAATGGATTTCATAAAAATTCTCTTATGCTTCTTAATAATTTATTTTACGAAATAGTTATTTTTTTTAAAGTTTTATCAACTTTTAAATTATTTCCGATCGTTCTTCGGGATCGGTTTAAATCGATAATAGTGACCTTTAGATATAAAATGCTGGACTGCTTTAGTCATTTTTATCTGTCATTGCTCCTTCTGTCACACTCTGTAGAGGTCAAGCTGTGTCAAATGTAGACAACAGAAAAGTCATTAGATCGGATTCGAAATAGATAATAACTTAAAATAAAAATAAGAAAGAAAAAACCAATCGAATGGCTCTGACCACTCTTTGACCACTCTCAATTTTAAGCGCCACTGTTTTCTTTATAGGTTTTGATCAGTGGGGGACTGGGGGGGGGCATCAACAATGGGGGCCCTATATTGATTTCAATAGCATTTCATTAGAATCCTTTATTTCGAGTGCTTTATTCAACTTTATAAAAAGTTACTAAAAATATAACTGGTAACACTGTAGTCATCTGTGTGAGTGAAATAATTTCAGCTAAGAATTGATAAATTTTCATTATAATAATTAACGAAACAATTCATATATAATAAATAAATAAATAAATAGAGCTGCTTCATTTTTATCATTTTCTTAAATACAAAGAACAAGAATCGATCTGTTTGCATAGAGATTTATTCTATAATGAAAAGAAGACATCAGAATAACAGCAGTAATACGAATCGGAAAGTTAGGCTAATTTCATACATTCGATCAGAAACAAATTTCAGATTTGACATTTGACAATTTGACATTTCTAAGACACTACTTATGTCTTATAAGAATTACAAAACTAACTGTAAAATACTGATCGTATGTTTATTTATTTAGATATACTGTATACTCTCGATATCTCGAGTCGAAGGGATGCTAAAAAAATTCGAGATAGCGAGTTTTCGAATAACAAGGTAATAACCAAAGCATTAAAATTCACGTAAAAACAACATATGGAATAATATTCAAAAAATTAGAGTCTTGATAGATGAGAATAAGTATAAATATGTAATGATATTTAACAATACGTCTAAAAATACAGAAATGATAATTTTAATTTTTAAAAGTAGTCGAAAGTAATTACATTAAATTGAAAAGAATTAATAAAATACAATGAACTTATATTGCTAGAATTTCTTAAAAAAATACCTCTATTTGCTTCGATACAACTGAACGGCGATTTTTCCGGAAAAATTCATTTTTTACTTCGAAAATATTCGACATAGGAAGGTTTGGAGTGAAACTCTTCGATATAAGAATTAAAATTAACATTCGATGAATATGTAATATCAAGGGGAAAAATAATTTTTGACACATCAAGGTTTTCGAGATATCGAAGTTCGAGATATCGAGAGTATACTGTACTTATTTTCAGAAATCGAAACTAATATCCCATCACTTTAATACCTCTCATTTCGACCCCAACAAAATCAGGATTTTTGAAAAAGAAAAGAAAAAGCCAATGAATGAATGGATGGAATCTCCTTTGAAGAATCCTTCATTCAGTCAAACCAATCAGAGAGCGTTTTCACATCACGTAAACATTTCGCACCTTTAATACTTAACCTTTTAATATTAAATATTATTTTTTTAAACTTTTTATTCTCATTTCCGTGTTCTACGCATTAAAATCTATTAGAACAAAGTAAAATTAAAAAATGTGTTCCGGAATCCAAATTCCTTTTTGTATGAGTTCTTTGGTAGAACTGTATATTCGCGCAAGGGAATCCCCGAATCCTAGAACGTAATCTCTCATTGGTTAATTGGTTTGCTTTCATTTGGAGAGGATATTTTGGATATCCGACAGATCCTGATGTTGTAACTCAATAAGTACCAACCAATATAATGAAATATAACCTATAAATAATTAATCAATACACTTTATTAATCTTTCAATTAAATGTTATAATTTTTATATTAAAATAAAACAAAGAACGCACATAACTACACAAAACAAAAATTCACTGAACTACATTTGGTATTTGTATTTGGAATCGGAGACAGTACTATTTCGAGGTTTGTTTATCTCTCATCAGTCCGATCCGCCCAGTATACCTAGCTCAGTGAAATGGGAGAATATACAAAACGACAAACAAATGAATGACCCCTCAATTAAAAAAAACAACAACTTCAAAACAAAATGAAGTATAAAAGGGGTGAATTATTAATCCCCGCTAAAATTCAGCTTAGCATGTAAAGGATTAATTTATTAAAAGATTAGTAATACAAATGAAATTTAACGTGCGTTAGAGCAATTTTTACATTAAAAGAAAACAAAGAACGCAGATAACTAAACAAAACACAAATATTCACTGAGCTATTTTTGGTATTTGTACTGGAAGACAGTACTGTTTCGAGGTTTGTTGACCTCTCATCCGCCCAGTATACCTAGCTCAGTGATATTCCCAGTACAAATACCAAAAATAGCTCAGTGAATATTTTTGCTTTGTTTAGTTATGTGCGTTCTTTATTTTCTTTTAATGTCAAAATTGTTCTAACGCACGTTAAATTTCCTTTGTAAATGTTATAATTATTACGGTTAAATGTGAAATATTCACATAAATATTACATAATATTACCTAAATACTAGACTATTATTTCACAGTGAAGAGAATCAATCCAAGTGGTTTTCAAAAAAGGAAGTTAAAAGGAGGCTAAATTACTAGCTGGATCTCTATCGAAATATCTCATTGAAGAAGGAGAATCTAGTCATAAAGAAGAACAAGAAAGGACCATTGAGCCTTCAGAGGTGTAAGTATTCAGTACTGCGATATTAAGTACAAGTACAATAAAAGTACTTACGTTACAGCTAAAATTACCTATTATACGTATTAGCCGGCTAGTAGTAAGATAATGAGGCGCAAGTTAAAAAACAAATTGATTAATTGCCTAACTTTTTGTAAAAATGAACCGATGAATAAGATCAGAGTAATAGAATCAGATTATTATAATTATTTTCTTATTTTTTTCGCAAAATAATGACACTTATTAATTTAATATGACCACCTCGATCATCAATAATAGCTCGGTGTTTCTGAATCATGCTTAAAATAAATTCATTAAAGCCAGTTTTCATAAAAATACATCATATCCCTACATCATTTTGATAAGGATATTTTCTTATTACAATTCCTAGAACAAACATACTATCCAGACTTGTATGCATTCGTAACACCTATACAGAGTATTCTGGAAAGGATGATATCGATGGCTTAGCGCTTAAGTAGCGAATATCCAAGATGCAAGTTTTGAGAAAAAGCTAATTTAGTGGGAAACGTCCCTCAAAACTCAGGAACAATTCCTGGAAGTCTCATATTCGGTACAGATATTGTCATTGGGGTATACTACAATGGCATGGGGTTAAAAATGTGATTGTTGCATTTTTCAAGCAGTTTTGGTCGATTCGATAGTTTGGATCTTACAGAAAGTTTGTGCCATTGAGATAGTTAAGGAAGAAGTAGCGAATGTGCATATTCGCCACTTCTATCATTATTAAAATTCATCACAACCTCCTTAAATGCTTGACCAAACTAGCGAACTACACTATTAGTTACGTTCATTGTTAGGAATTGACTAATATTAGCATCAGTATCAGCTAATATCCGTACGGTATCGGATCGGAAATCGAAGCGGATACCGTTCTTGACATTTTGGCCAAATCAAAGCGGTAAATCGCTTTGAAACTTCATTGTTCAGTAACTTTGGAACAAAAACAGATAGAAACATGCAATTTGTGACATTTTAAACTAGAAATTGATTAGAATAATCTTAGATAATTTTTGATAGTGTAATTTTAAGCTAACATTTTTCAATTAACAATTTATCCAAGGTGAGAAGGTTAGAGAAGGTGAGAAGATGACAATGACCACGTGGCGTCATCTAGGGACAAACTAGCGAATACAGGCACATTCGCTAGTTTTATCACAGAAAAGTGTTCAGTCAGCAGAGATGAAACGGTCAAAGTAGCGAATATGCACATTCGCTTCTATTGCCATTTAAGTTTTTAAAAAAGGGTACTTTTTCGCTAGTTTAGGTCCTAAAATCACTGGAAATATGCAATTTTGAAGGATTTGCTAGTTTTGCCCTACAAGAAGGCTCTTCAAGACGCCTATTCGCCACAAAAAACTAATTTTGTATTTTACTGGATATTCGCTACTTTTGCGCTAAGCCATCGATATATAAACGTTTATACCTATAGCATAATAATATAATTTAAATATTTGATTTTCTTTTGTTTATAAAAAGAATAAAGTCCAGAAGAAAAAGATGAAACATTGGAAGTAATGACAGACTGTGAAGAAATGGCCGTAATAACAAGTACGATACTACGAAAGCCGGAGTCAATAACGAAAAGAAAAGAACAAAAGAAGTTTTAGACACTACTGAAGAAGAGGAAAATATAAGCCAATGTTCTTCTTTAGAATCAAAAGCCAGTTCCCCTAAAACAGGAATCGGTTCTGAGAGCATCTGTATTTATTCTAATGATGGTATTTAAACTGGTCAATGCCTGAACCAGGTAACATCCGACTTGAAATAAATAAGTAATCATCCAACTTAGTAGAATACTAATTTTTGTCATCATTTTTGTGTTTCTGTTTCCACGAACTCTGCGAACTCTGCGAAATACGAGTCCTTATAACGGACTGCTGCGTTCCATCGATGTCCGGATAATGGAAAAGTACCGAAATAAAATACAGTAAAACCCCGTTATTACGCTCCCGCTTATAGCACTATCCCGTTCTTTACGCTCCTTTCATATGGTCCCTGGAATTTCCTTTGTAACTCTGTATACTTTTACCCTCTTATAACGCTTCAAATCCCGCTTGTAGCGCTTTTTTTACATCGGAAATTTTGTATCGAAAAGAAATGTAACACTGTAAAGATTCTTTTCTTTCCCTGGTAGGAGGGAATCTTTGAACTCCTTGAAGTGCGGGTCTGTGATACAGTAAGTTAGTGCAAAATGTCGAAGCGGAAATCCCTTTCTATAATTGAAAAATTGCAAATTCTCCGTAAGTATGACGAGAATTCTACACTAAATCAGAAGGATTTCGCAGAATCTCTAGGGATTCCCTCATCCAGTCTGAGAACAGTAATAAAAAATAAGAATGGAATTACCAATGCAGCGAAGGGTGGTTGCAAACGTAAAAAAGTAAAGTGTGGAAAATATGAAGATGCCGAGGAAATTCTAATTGAATGAATTCATCAGTCCCGTGATGCATGAGTGCCTTTAAATAGCCCAATCATTTAAGAAAAGGCGCGTGAAATAGCGGGCAGTGCAATGAATCTGCTCCGAAAATATATTAGTGTTGCTCCTAGTGGTGTATCAATTGATGTTAATAGTTATTTGAACCGCATTGAAAATGTCATAATTCAAAACAGTAGCATACACACACGGCAAACCACAATCAAAGATTTTTTTAATAGGAAATAAGCTCACGTTTGCACTATATCTATTGCAGAATCAAGTATCTTTCCTGTAAAATGGTGTCTAAATGTTTCCCCATCTCATAAATCATTTCCCGTCTATAGCGCTATCCCGCTTATTACGCTTGTAGGTCATGGTCCCTTGACGAGCGTAATAACGGGGTTTTACTGTACACTAAATGTTCCAGCTTTTACAAAAATTAATGTTTTCGAATTCCTGAAACATATTTAGATATCAACCAAACTATGGAATACTATAAACTATATTTTTAAAGATTCTACAATTTCTTTACTTCCTAATATTTCATCAATTGAACGAACCTAACATTTGTCTCAGTGGACCATTGTTGAATGACTAACAATATTAATAATGCATGTTTTTTTTCTATTAGATCGCCGTAAAAATTAACACGATTGATTGTTGACTAAACACAAACTTAGTAAATGTCGAAATCATTGTCAGTCATCTAACATTGGTCTTCAGAAAATCTCAGACGGACTAAACATGATCATAGAATTTATAAAATAAAAGTGGTATATTATGTATCTATATCTCTAATATTAATATAAATATATCTAATTCATGTCTGTATTATTGTTGCACATTTACTATTGTTAATTAACTGCTATTATTATTATTACATAATAAGAATCACATAATAAAATGTTATATAATAATTTAAAAACCATCTTAATATCGATACTAAATACCTCGTAATTCAGAAGCAGAGATCTGAATTGCAAACGACTGGTACTTTAAAGCTTTTTTGATAATTTCATTCGTTCTCATATGTTCTGTTACCAAATTTTCTTGATCTTTCGTTATTAACAAAGCATCTTTAAACTCTAATCGAAACCTAGTAACACGGCTACTTCAAAATCCTATCTCATCCTCAATTCATTGTGCGCAGGATTTTCCAATAAACACTCAACTATTGCTGAACCTGATGCTTGTGATAACCTTGAATAATTGCATCCTTTGTAACATTTATACAGTGTGTAAATTACACCAGTCTGTTGAATATATACGATTCGAACCTTTATCTGTGTAAATAAATTGTGAAAAATTACTTTCTAATATTTATATAGAATTCAAGCATTTATTTAAATAGCAATGCTAATTTATTAGAATCACAGCCAGTGTGGCTACTTATGTTGTTTTCCTCTTTTCATTAATAGTAATTGATTTATTCTTTATTCAATCAAAAAAAGATTGTGGCTCAATCCATTTAGTTATCATGGATTTTTATAATTACTTAAATCAGATTGGATCAGATTACTTTTAATAAACCCATCATGTAACTGCTTTTAATTATGAACTTACATCCTCAGCAATAACACACCAATTTATATCAATTTTTAAATCAGATTATAAATTATATAACAGAGTTTTTATATAAATTCTTTTAGAGAGTTTAATAAGATTTTTTTTTCATGTTATTCCATTATGTTATTATAATGAACTCCTTTTAAAACTTAATCAAAATACTATAGCTTTAATAATTCAAAGAATGCTTCACAGAGGTATATCAAACTTCATAATTATTTATTAAAGAAACTGTATTTAAGATTGCTGACTTTGATTTTTGTTCACTGACGTTAAGGACCACTGCTAGTTTTAAGGGCAAAACCATTTTCCCTGCATTAATCCAAAGATTAACCATTTATTTATGAGATTACTCTTACTGATCAGGCTTCATTAAATTGTGGGTTTTTTCCAGTCCCATTTTTATAGACCACTTAACTATATTGACCAAATTTTACGAGCAATTGAAGAATAATGAACTGATTTATTTCACGTTTCAGAGTTTCTGTATTCTCAAGTAACTTACCGAATAATGCGATAATTAAATTCTTATATACAGAATAGTTATAAGATTTACATTTTAATGCTTCTATATTTGTTTTAATGATATTTTATTTTGACTATATAGCTCCTATTGTAGCTCAGTCAATGATGCAATCAATAATTTACATTAAAAATTCACGTTTTAAAACTAGAATCAAATTGGGAAGATATGATTAGAAGTTTTAAGTGAACGTTAAGTGAAAACTTATTATTTGTTTAGAGACAAAACATTTTGGCTGAATAACTAAAAATATTTTGTTCCGATATAGCTTGAATATATAGATTGGGGAAGGTCTTATAATAGATGCATTGCGATTTATTTAATGAAAAATAAAATGCCTTGAACTAGTGAATTTCATGTAATTCTTTATCACTGTTACCTGTGTACCTGTAAAGTTACCTGGTATGCAACAACTGTAAGAATTCAAGCAATAATATCATATTAATTGTAACTGTCTTACAAAAGAATTAAAAGGAGTTTACCATGTGTTTTATTAGACTTTATATTAAAAAACAACTATAACTCACACATAAATCAATTCATTTAAAGCAGTTTAAATAAAACATCTTGCTGATGATGGGGAATATGTTTCCCGAAACTGTCCTGTCCTAGGAACTTTTTAATGTATCGTATTTTTTAGTATGTTTTATTTAAACTTACAAAAGAATATAAATTGGCTAATAGAATGTCACTGGCATTTCTTGCTTTTTTTGCCTGACTCTTCGTCAAAGTCTGTAGGGCTTATTTTTTTTTTTTTTTAATTCTCAGTGTTGCGTGCATTTCATTAATGAATTCATAATCATGCTATATTTAAAAGTTTTACAAGTCTCTTTGCATTCATACATTTCGTTTCTTATTGAGTGGAGGTGGGAAGGTGTTTGTATAAGCATCAATTTCCCTCAATCCATTCTTATTTCCGTCTCATCTTTCATGCAAGAACGAATTCTCATCTACCTCCCCCAACTTTGGAAGATGACTCAGCACAAAATCTGGCAGAGATGTCCACAAAAGGCGGAAGAGAAAAGTACGACCGACAGGTGTGAAATATTGTTTCGTGTTCATTAGGTTCCGTTTCTCGTTTAACTTTTTTTCTTTGAATTCTTTCTTCGAAAGATGAACGACCCCTGACGGACGCCAAGTGGAAAGTTGAATAATGATGGAGGGCGCTGGCCCTTGAGATGAAATTATGGTAGTTGTGTGTCATTTGAACGTAGAATTAAGTAATTTCCAAGATGTCTGCAGGCACAAAACAGAAGTCCAATTAGAAACCACATACAATCAAGTCCAATATTGCTTACACAAATCATCTTCATTTAATTCTATTGTTTTATATGTAGTAGGAAATATAAAACTTATTATTATTATTAATTTTAATTTTAAATTTTAATCTTAAGGGTTTTCTTGAGCAGATTCTGAATAGTTTACACTTGAAAATATTAATTATATAATTAAATATTAATTATAATTCGATTAGATTCAAACAAAAATAAAAAAGACCAACTTAATAATTTGAGCAAACACATTTTAAAATTAAAATAACTGATTCACTTATTGATTCAATAACAAAAATATATAAAAAAAATTAAAAAAATAATATCACATTCAAATAATATCGCCAATCAAATAATAATATCGCATTTTCGTAATATAAATAAGTTGATGATTGACAATTTGTATCACTAACTTGTATTAATTTATAGGCCCAATGTTATTTGATATATTGTTTTAATTATTAGTTTTTTCTTGTTCAATAGAAGGATAATTTTTATTTCTACTTTCATTGGAAAACGAGGATCATTAAATCAATGTGAGTTCATAATTTCTAATCATCCTTTCTATTAAACCATTGAATGGGTCTTCTTAAAACTTCGCATGCAAATTAAAGACAAGTGATATTCTAACTCTTACATTAGTAGTATTTTCTGTGTCGATCCTTGACGAGAAATTAGATTCAGGAGGTGATAAAAATCCCCATTTTAAAATCGTCAGAAGCGGAAGAATGATATCTACTAAATTCCGTGAATTTCCTTGTGCTTTTGAAATGAGTGAAGTTACTAAACAATGTTAGACAAGAATTGAGGATTTAATTAATTTTTTCAGAAAATGGAACATTTTTTCTGCTTGTCTCCATGACGTATCAAAATTTGAAAATAAATGGAGATTTTTCATTTGTATCATTTTCACAAATTAAAAAAAAAAAACAATAAAAAAAAAAAAAACCAGAATTTTTAAGAAACAACATTATAAGGAAATTTGCTTTAATTTCTTTCAGAAACTTAGTGTTTTTAAAACGTTACTGTATTTTCTTTAATATTGTAATGTTTTTTAACTTTCTTAAAAAAAAATTACGCTATTCTATAACGAATTATAAGGAAGTTCAGATATATTCTATTTTAATAGAAAATTTCAAATTTATTTTTTTTAATTTCTAATTAACAAAATGCCTGGTGATTTCCATCCATTCTTTTATTTTCTTTCTTTTTCTATTCGATGATAATTTTTAAAATTTATTTCATAGCTTTTTTTTTTCCTTAAAAAGTAAATCTATAATTTCTGTTTTAAATCTCTCTCTATTTAGTTTTTATTTGTAATTTTAATTTTAATTTTTGCTGTCGTTTCTGATTTTTTAAGATAATTAACGTGTTTATTAGAATATCAATATTTGAATAATGAGATTGCTTTTTATCAGTTCTCATTTTTCATTTGCTTTAAAATTATACAGTATTTAAACTTTTTATAAGAAATTTTTTTGATTTATCAATTTCTGGTTTTCTTTTTTCAATTTTCTGTTCAAATATGGTCAAATGTACATAGCATCGGAAATATTGTAAATGTAAATATACAGGGTGGTTCACGAAGATATGCAGAAACTTCGGGCGCTCATTCTACATGTAAAAGTAAAGAAACAAAGTTATATAAACATATATTTCCGGACTTATACCATATATATATATGGTAACTGATGGTAATAACGCCATGCCGGTTATTTTGAACAGCTTAGTTTGTTCAATATCCGGGAAGCAGCAGCACTTGTCATTGGCTTTGTCGTCACGTGAGTTACCCTAGGCAACTATCGTCAAGGCCAGTTCCCTCGTGAAATGTTTCAGTTCGAGTTGAGACTTGAAGAAGTGAATTGCGAACGTGAATCAACTGCTGTTCGATCCATCGGAATATTCATTGCTTAATATTCAATATTCAATATTCAAAACTCAATATTCAATATATAATATATTCAATATATAATATATTCAATATAATATATATTCAATATAATATTCAATATACTCAATATTCAATATTGACTAAAATCGCTTTGACTGTTTATTAGCTACGTTTTTACAATCTTTCTGCGTAAATACATATTTAATATTTACGCTCCGTTTGCAGAAATTTGTGGGGAAATTCGAGATGGCGGTTGAAGGAAATAACCAGTCCTATTCAGTTGTCAAGAGCGTAATCAAGTTGGTCGTACTTTTTTTGTTGTTGTGTTTTTGGTTCGAAGTTTAAGATGTATGATGAGATTAAAAAGGTTTGACTTGTCACCTAGAAAAGGACTAAAATGCTAACTTTGCGCAAAGAAGAATACTCCTCAGAAGAAGGATATCATTAAAAAATTGGTGTAAATATAACCAAGGTGGGATTTCGAAGATATGCAAGAGATATCAAGAGACTCAATCCATTCACAACGCACCTGGTAAAGGCAGGAAAAGGTGTACAACAGTTGTTGATGACAAGAGAATTAAAAGACTGAGCTTAATTGACACAAGAAAATCACCTAATTCAATTAAAAATGAAATATCAGAATGTGGGTTGCATGTGAGTGCAAGAAGTCTTCGACGCAGACTCAAAGACTTCGCTTTAAATCCCAGAATTCCAAGGAAAAAGCCACTTCTATCTCCCAAATAAAGAAAGAAAAGATTAGAATGGGCTAAAAAACATGTTAATTGGTCAAAAAACGAATGGGATAAGTAATTTGGAGCGATGAGACCAGAACATCCACATTTGGCAGAGATGGAATAAAATATGTAAGGAGGGGAATTGGAGAATATTTGTTACCTGAGTGCACTGTACCTACTATGAAGCATGCCATTAGTGTCTTGATCCGGGGGTTGCACAACATCTAAAGGTAGACAGAATTTGTGTAATTGATGGCACTTTAAATGCTAAAATACATCGAGAATAATACTTGAGCAAAAACTAAAGCCTTCGGCACATGACCTTTTTCTGGATAATGAGACTTATCTACTTCAGTAGGACTCAGCTCCTTGCTATGTTGCTGCTGTCTGTAAAAAGTGGTTTAAGGGAAATAACATTTCACTTCTAGAATGGCCAGGTTAAAGGCCTCACTAAAACCCTATAGAAAATTTGTGGAGAATATTGAAGAAACATGTCAGTCAGAAGCAACCTAGGAATAAAACACAATTAATAGAAGCTATAATTCAATCTTGGTTCCATATTACAACACCTGATGAACTAAAACACTTGGTTCGCTCCACGGGATGCCGTTGTAATGCCTTAATTGCCGCAAAAGGTTTCACAACGAAGTACTAACAGAAGTGGTGAGAACTTATGAAATACGTTTCATCATGGTTTCATTGTATATTTTTTTTTTAAATTGTATTTTTTTTATAAATTGAAATGAATTGCATGATGTATTACATTGTTTTTCTATTGACAGAATAACATCATAACATTTTTACAAGGAAAACGGATGTTATGAGCCAGCAAACTTGAAAAACACAAATTTTCTAAAAGGTTTCCACAATTTTGGCCACTAGTGTATATATATATATATATATATATATATATATAAATATATATATGAAGCCGGACAGTGATGTGAAATTTGAAAAATGCCAATACAAAATTCAAATCACTGTTTCTATGGAGATACGACTAAATTCTTCTGCACGTCATCAGCGGCATAAACCATAAAAGCAGAAATTAAAATTTAGAAAATTTAGAAAAACAAAAACGCAATAGTTAAAGACTTTACTCTTTTTTATCTTATATATAGTTTTTTATTTCTTTTGTTTTTTATATCTTTTTTATTTCTTTTCTTTTTTATGTTGTATATGTATTTAAATATATTTAATTTATAAAAAAAAAAGAAGGATGATAGTCATCAAATCAAACTCCAAAAATTCCTAAATTAAGGATTTAATTTTGAGTTGTCATAAGATAACTTAAATGATTATAAATCAACAAATCCTATCTAGAAGAATTAAAATGATTAAATAAAATTAGGAAAAATAAAAATATCTTTAATTTTATATATTTTATAAATTTGAAATTTAAATTTATTCTGAAATTGCAAAAAGGATTTTTTAGAACTTTAATTGGAAAATTATTATATATAAATTCTTTAATAAGATAATTTAAATTAAGCAAAAATCTTCAAATATAGAATTAACTAGCAGCAAAGCCTGTCGGACGATAGACATAAAAGAATCTGAAAAATCATTTTATTATCAACTATCAAATATAAAGTAAATGTAATCTAAATACTGTGCTAACTTGTGAACGAAGCTTCTATGGCAAAAATAGTTTTGAGTTTCGAAATCAGCGTAAACAACTAAGTAAGTATGCCAAATTTCATTAAAATGGATGCAGTGGTAACAAATTTATTTGGTTTTGAACCTATGTTTTGTTAGAATTTCAGTTGTCGAGATCAGTTCCGAAGAATAAAATTTCATGGAAACAACATGGAATGACACAATGAACTAATATTTTCATCCAATTTGAGTACCCTTGATTCAATGCTACCATTAAAAACCGTTGGATCTATCTTAATAGCTTAATTATATCGAGTTACAGACAGACAGATAGACGAACTTAGCCAATTTACATGTATATATA
>JAFIDM010113128.1:0-13039 GCA_023159025.1 Thereuonema tuberculata
CCCCTCCTACCAAAAACAAAACTGAGTATGCTATGAAAAAAAAAAAAACTGTTCAAAACTCCACTCTGATCTTTTGTATGGTTGATCAGTAGGGAAGAATTAGCATTATAGTCGAAAAGTTATTTAACAATGCGATTAAGATGTTTTATTGTTAAATTCAGTTATCTCATTTTAAATATTTCAAAGCTTATTCACATTCATTTCAAACATTACAAGCAAAATATAAAAATAATTTCAAACAATGGTGTCCGATGATAAGATCTTGATTTGATTACACAACGAATTGCAATAGATTTCCGTAGACCTTTAAAATAAGGTACTAACGATAACACTGATCTAAATTGTTTAGGATTAGATCATGCAGCAATGAATAAAGGTAATTAAATTCATTTTATATGAATTAAAAATAACTGAAATAAAGCAATCTTCAGTGCCATTGTTAGCCAAAGAGCTGCCAAATCTGAGATAGACTGTAGATGAAAATGCTTTGTATAATTTCCTTTGAGTATTTCTTTGAATACCATTCATTAAAATTTTCATGAGTTTTCAAAATTTGAAGGCAACTTGTTTGTATTTGTCGGTGATTTTTTTTTAAAAACACATTGAGAAAAAAAAAATGACGAAATACGGAAAGTACCGGTATGTGAAGAAATACCCTGCTGATCACGGGCCTTACAGATTGTTGGGGAAGTCCTAATGGAACACTGAACATAAATGATAAATAAAGGGAATATGAAATACTTCAGTTCACAAAATGCTGGAAACCTTCACTTCCTGTTTGCATACTTTTCCCTTTGTTTTTGTTTAATTTTGAAATATTTGCTGAGCATAAAGAATGTTCCGTTTACAAAGATATATTTGTAAATGTTGGTATTACAGTCAAACTAAGGTTAGGAAGAAATGAAAAACCAAAGACTGCACATAAATAAACAAATCACGTCTTTGAATTGTCAACAGTGGGAATCGGGAACGGCCATTTTGTCCTTATTCCCTGTGTTGACAAACTCAAAGGCATGATTTGTTTATTTATGTGCAGTCTTTGGTTTTTAATTTCTTAATAATTTTCCTGTATGTTAAATTTATTTCTAATTTTTTTTAAGGTTATGATATTTCTTGCTTTTTGCGTATATTTGTTACTTACTTAAAAACCCATTTTACCATATTAATGTGAGTACTGATAACATTAAATGATTTGAAATGTTGTACTGTTAATTTTCTAGTCATTTTATAAGTACAAAATGGAATGCATTTACTTTAAAGCCATTCCTTTATTTTCAATTTACAATTGTTTATAGAAGATTATATTTTTATCGAATATTTTTTTTTTCATTGTTCTTTATCCATTTATAAAACGAATAAAGCTTTTTTTTTTAATCTTTACTGCAGATTAAAAAAGCTTTTTAAAGCCACCATATTTTATCAATTTTTTTGGCAAATGTCGGTGAAGGACTTCAACGATAAATCCATAAAAAAATGTCATGTGTAAAAGAACTAAAAATGCCTTAATAATTAAGTGCAAAAACCAAAGACATGTTCCCAAACCTTTTTGAAAAAGAAAAAAAAAAAACCCTCTGAAAAATCCTTAATTATAAGAACAACATTTTAATTATTGCCATTAATTATCCTCATATGAAGAAACAGGGTATAAACAAAAGTCATGTTTATTTTTGGAGCATTTAGATGTAATCTTAAGATTTATACATAATCTTAAAGAATTTTTCTTTAAAAATCCTAATAATGCAGTATTATTAATATTAATTAAAAACGAATGAAAATCTGCCAAACTTTTGTGAATAAGGTTATTGCATCATTCTTACATCAGAACTCAGTGAAAATTTATTCATAATTTCTTTTGTATCCTTATATGTGTGTGTGTGTTTGTTGCGTGCATGCTTGTCATAGCAATAGCAACTATTGCATTTTTTCTGAGGGCCATATTTAAGTAAATTATTTAAATAAGAGTTTTAGATAAATTGCATCTTAGATTGTGTTGTGTCTTGGATTGCAATGGGGTTCTTGTCTGATTAAGAATTATTTTCAATGAGTTTATTTTGAACTATTTGAAAATAAGTCTTCATCAGACATATATTTCAATACTTTGTTGTTAATTTCTTGTATTTTCTTTTGATTGTGTTTTTGTTTGTTTTTGTATCAGAAATTTTTATCAGAAAACCTTTGATATTATAGCATAATTATTATTTTCCTATATTTCTTTTAAAGTAAAAGAATGAAGTAATACAACTATTCTAACTTTGGCTGAACTGTTATAATTTTATAAGTTGAAAACATTTTAAAAGTTGTCCTTTTATAATGTTTAATGCTTTTCGTTTAGGTTTTTTAGCAATACACTGCAAAGAAAGCCTTTTTTAAGGAATAAATTTTCATTCAGTTATATGTATTTTGAGTCACTGGAACCTTGTTTGATAGAACTCTTGATAATGCGTGTTTAATATAAATCAACTTATATCAATCAGAATTATAGGATTAAGAAATTACACCATGCAGTCGTAATTAAAATGTTTAGTTTGTTATTGCAGGGTTGCTTGCAAATAAGAAACTTGTTTGTGCTGTGGACTCGTAATTAATAATAGCTTTTATTGCCTGTTTTTATAATCATGTTGAAGCTCTTCATTTTTTTATCGAAGATTTAACCCACAATAGCCAATAACACAGAAAGGCTTATTTATATAGTGAAGTTTTCTTCAATATCCCTAAAATCTACCATTTATTTTAACTTTTCTTTTCATTAATCCAAATGTCAGCTACTGCTTGCATTCAGTTGGCCATTATTATTATTAAATTTCATGAATTGATTAATTTTTTTATAAATTTTAAAAGTATTTTGCCATTTAAAATAGTATTGATGTTAATTTTTTAGAAGCAAATGACCTTTCATTGTTCCTAAAGATAAAGTAAGTTTTAAGTACTTTTATAAATGTACCCCAACCATATTTATATCTCTTGGGTACTTGTAGTTTAATAATTCACATCTGATATCTTTTTATAAAATTAACAGGCATTGACTTCATTACCTAAGTTTTTGTGGAATCTGAAGGGTTTTTTAATAAGAATTGATAAGTCTTTAGAAAGTGATTAAATTGTTTGAAATAGTATCTTGATAAATTTTTAACTGACCGCGGATGTCTTTTCTTGACAGTGGAAAGATTCAACCGTGAACATAAAATATACTAGATAACTGTAAACAATCAGTAAAACAGATTTAGAATAACAGATGTAATGGCAAGAAAACAATCTCAATTTAAAAATGGAAACTATGAAAGGAAAATGCTTGAAAATATTGCTGTTAACAGAACCCTGATTTTGATATTTCTAACTTAAGTTAGAAATGCTCAATGCGTTAAAAGCAAACAATTCTAACGAATTTGTGCATTTTATAGATTTTTCTTCCCATTTCATATTACATTAATGCACGTTAAACCTTCTTTATTATTAACTTAAGTTAAATGAGATTTTTACAGGAACTTAATCTTTAAACTAGCATTAATTTTGTTTGTCCTTTGTTTCAAACAACGAATGATTTGCAAATATTGATAACTTAGCTTTGAAATGTCTGGCATTCCAGGAGATAAGTGAAACTAATGGTGCTTCAAACGTCAAGACAGCTCGTAGTGAAATTTGCTTTGCAAAAGCAAATACAGTATTTGGTTTTGTGAATTTAACGAAAAAGGGGTTTTTAAAAATTTAGATTTTAATGTTTGGTGATCTTGTTGAAATAGATGTTCTATTTGCCAGTGATGTTTTCTACTATTGCCTGATTCACAATAAAAAGAATCGATCATGTTCTAAGCATATTCTTAACACTTATTTGTAAACCTTACATCTAGTAAGACGATACAGTGCATGTTTGTGATTTCGCCCTAGATAATAAAAACATTTGTTTTGAAATAAACAGTACCTTTCTGTTTAATGAGTTGATTAAAAATTTCTGTTATGCATTTATATTGTGTTGTATATATTTCTAGATATTTTTTAAAAGCTTATTCGAAAGCTTTTATTTTTATCATTCCTAAATAGTAGGCGTATTAATAGTAGATTATTTATTGTTAAAAAGTCAACGAATATTGCTAAGAATTGTTTTTACATATTTATTTGCTATTAGCATTCGAAATACTTCGAAAAATTGTCATAACTAATTTTGAATATTTTCAAATTGTAATAATTATTGGTATTTAATAATACTTATTGTTTAATAAAGTGTACTGTTGTTTTGTTTTTAGTTTGGAGTAGTCATTGAGAGCATATAACTTACGGTTTTGGATTAACAACCATTTAAGATTAATATGAGATTTATGAGTATCATCCCTGGAAATATATCCCATTGTAATTAATCAGATAAAAAAAACATTATTATCAGGAAAAAGCAAGATTGCATACATCAGGACTTACATCAAGACTTCATACAATAAAATGGGATTTACATCAGGTTCTGCGTGACATGTATTACCTTTTCAAGAACAGTTCCTCTCGTCGTGCAAATTAGTGTCATTACTGGAAGCTTTGATTTCCATTTAAAATTTTGTACTATTAGATGGTCGGAGAATGTAAGCTGCTTGACAAGAGCATTTATTAATCCATGATAATGTCAAGAAATATCTTCAAAAATTATCGCTTTCTAACAAGCTGAGTATATTTCTTGTTGAGTCCATGGAAAGTCCACAGCTGAAATGTAGGCTGCTGCATTTAAGAATGTAACCTGAGTGTTAATCCTTCTTGAGATGGTTCCAAAGCCAGAAGCTTTTAGTGCCTTTCTTACATAATCATTTGTTAAATTTCTCGTTAGATCTAACAAGTGATTATGTAAGAAATATCAAATTTCTCATTAGATCTGATAGCATGGTGTGGGAAGCCTGAGAAGATGAATGGAGCTGATAGTGTTTCTAAACTTTTAAACTTAGATCTTTCTATTAGTGAAAATCTTCTACTAGCTGAGTTTTGGTCCATAATGCTTTTCAGTGGAAGGAGGATTTTCGATCAACAAATCCCTTCTAGTAGAAAATCTCCTGGGAGATTCATTGATTTACCAGAGAACAGTGTATGATGCAGTCCAAAATGCTGGCAGAGTGGAACAAGTTACGATTGGTTGAAGATTACTACTTTCTGTGAGAGGTTCCAGAAAACGATACCAGGACTACGTAGACAAGAAAAAAGATTCTTCAAGCAGATGAAGACAGCAAACAAAAGGTAAAGAGAAAAATTAATCAAGAAGTTAAAGAATTGGAAGAGAAAAGAATAAGGAAGGAACTAGAGTTGGAAGATGCAGCATTGACGATGAAGATTTCACACTTGGAATAGAATCGATTATGTATTCTATAGAGATTCTATAGAGGACTGGAAGGACCATAGGACCCATCTGCAGAAGAATTTAATGTGGAAAAATCCCTGACCTCTGTCAGGGATCAAACCCTTCAGCCTGCAGTCAAGTATCTTACTGGGCCCACAGTCTGTGTATGTATCATTTCAAAATAAATATTTCATGCAATGCTTGTATTAAAATACACACAAACGTAAATACAATTTGATGTTCCAGAAAAAGTTTGGGATGCCAAAAGTGGGCCATGAACTGAAGTATCCTTATTTGGAATTGGAATAATGTCAAAAAATGACGATTGTGTAATAAGATTTTTCTGCACAGATGGGAAATTGTTGGTATATGAGTAACAGCATGACTTTGTAAATTAAGTTTGTAGGAAATACTCAAGAAGTTCTGGAATTCATTCAGGGACTACAGGAACTTTTCTGGTGGTAATCTTAAGAGATTAATCATTGCTGTTACTTCAATTGTAAGTGCAGAAGAATCAATTCTTAGATGACAGTTTCACACTGCTTGGAAAGTTCTGTAAAGAAGAAAATGACAAGTTCCAGTGCTCATTCCTTTGTCAAAATAGGAGTTAATTCCTGTTCCAGTTCTTTGAGAATAAAACAGAACTTCTGGATTTCATCAAAAAAAAGTTTCATTTTAGTTTTTTTCTTTTTTCTTTTTTTACAACCAACTAAAATAAAAGCCATTGTAATTTTTGTTTTGTTATTAACATGCTCACATGAGGTCACAAAATAATTTTCTCTTATTGTTCTTTTGACGGACTAGAACAAGTTCAGTGCATGTGTTTCTCAAAGTTGCAAAATATGAAAATTTATCAGAAAAGAACAGTAAAAATTCGTTCACATTCATTGATTCACAAAAAGAACTTAGTTCAAAATAGCCCCTTCCTGAAAACAATACTCTCATTTTCTTTAAAAGTTCCTAGAAAGAGCGATGAATCCCCGACCTAGCAGAATCATTACGTATAAAAAAGTCGCTCCTGTTAAAGAGGACCTTGATTCGCTTTTCTACTAGATAATAAATATTGGGAATTAAGCAGAAAACTGCTTTCCTATAGTTGCTTTCAACAAAGAAAATTTGTCATCCAAGGAAAAGGCTATAGCTCTTAATCATGCTTGGAAGTCGACGAAATGACAGTTATTCAAATATGAATAAAATTGATAATTACTAAAGAACGTTCATATTTGAATTCACAATAATATGAGATGGTTTACAACAGTTGCGTTTTTCAACAATAGATATCGCAGAGATATCTCGAATGGTTAATCCATTTTTAGTTGCTATGCCTTATTGGTATTCATTCGCGATCTGAACTGTAAGAATGGCTAACATTTTTCTGAAAATATGAAAAATAAATTTAACGTGCTGTGAAAATAGTAACTCCTCCCCATAATCTAAAATCAGAAAGGCAATTTCTTCTTCTTCTTTTGGTCAGGTGCTGTTTTTCTTTTCCTTTATTTATTTATTATTTTTCTGAAAACTTTCAACCTTTAAGAGATTTTAAAAAGAAATTTGTCTTTCTCGAGATACAACATCTTTTTTATGTTATAAAATAGCTAATAAGTAAAATTAGCAAATTACTGATAAACAAATTCTTTAAAAGAAAAAGCCATCAAAGAGAAAAGAATTTAAAGCAGCTGAAGCTGATATAAGATAACAAAAGAAAAACATGAGGATTAACACCTGGAGCATCCCAATACTTACCCATACATTAGGTGTCATCTGCTGATACGGATGTAGCAAGGAAGATTCGCGCCATGTTGACCAAACGCCGATTTCGGTGCCTGTATTCATGGGCGCCCCCATTTATGCGCAAGAAGGGGCATTTGCACCTCTCCCCCTAATTATAATGTAATTTATATAATTTCTTTCTTGTAAGAGAAAACTAACTGATATTTAGAAAATTGTAAATAAAATAAAATTTTAAAACTTTTTTTAAGTTTTTTTTTTTTTAAAGTCGCAGATTTTAGATCAATAAAAATGGAATGAGAAGACATAATTATTTATGGAATGGAAGAGGAAATATGGTAAGACAGAAGAAAGAGTAATGGATTTAAAGCATTAAGAATATGAAGATTCTCCAAAAACAATTGAAAGGAGTCACAGTAGGAATAATTAAAAAAGAAGGAAATAGGCCGATTTTAGCAAAATTTATTGATTGGAGAGAAAAACAAATGGTACTGAAGAATAGAAAAAAAAAAAAACTAAAAGATACGAACATTGAAGAAAATTGGCAGAGAAACAAGGGAAAAATAAAAGAAGATAAGAAAGGCAGCATAAAATATACCATAGGATAAAAATAAATGGTCAATTTTAGATAAGATAACGGAGGAGGATAGCATAAAAACCTCCAAAATAATGGAGAATAAGAGTAGAGATAAGGAAATAAATAATTCTAGGCATCAAAAAAAATGCAGAGGAACTTAAAAGTACAATATCATACAAGGAATGAACAGTACACTAGGAAATACATTTTAATTTGGAAGCTATTAAACAAAAATTTTAGAGTTGAAAAGTTTAAGAATGAAAAGAAAAACATAATTGAATGATTTCAAGATGAATATTTAGTAAAAAAAAAAATAGATTTTAATGTTGGATAAGAACATTTGTAAAGCAATTGATAATATAATGAATTGGAAGATGATAGGATTATTAGGAATTCTAAATGTAATTGAACAGCTAGAGGAAATAATGCAGAGCTACTCAATGGAAATTGGACTTTTAGTAATCAGGGGAGATCAATTGTGTTTTTGAAATGATATATTCTTAAAAAATAATAATAATAATAATTTTGAGATTTTTATCAATACTGTATGCCAATTAAAACAGGTTTTATAGATAGTTATAGGGGACGAAATTAAAAAGAAGAAAGAAAAAGATAAAAATTAATTACAGTAGAACCCCGATTATCCGAGTTAATGTGGACCAAGCCTAACTCGGTTAAAGCGAAAATTGTAAATAAAATAGGTTTAAATGTATATTTTAACAAATACAAAAGTTATATAGATACACTACATACAATTCATATTGAAAGAGTTCTTTTACTTAAACCTTATCTTTTAGTTTTCTGCACACCATTTTTCTAATTCGTTTCTCTTCCTTTTCCAGTCTCCAACAGTAATAGCTCCGACACCGAGATCTTCCGCTACTTTCTTTATTGATTCACCATTATCTATTCTTTGGATTGCTTCTAATTTTGTTTCTATAGAAACAACAACTCTCTTTCTCTTATTGCTACTCATTTCAGTAAAATTGACTGAATGTACCACCGTACTTTTCAGATACACTGGACAATGTGACCAATCGAAACCATTTCCCGATTCCAGGGAGGTGATCAGTCGAAACCATTCCTCGATTCCAGGTAGAGGGTCATATGACTAGACGAACAAAGATTAATTGCGACCAATATTCTGCGAATTCTCTTTCGTTTTCCTGAGTGTTTGTGAGATCAACTTCAGAATTTTTATCGATAGCTTTAAAAATGGAAAATGTAGAACCAAATAAAAAAAAAATCCTAGAAGTAGCTCGGTTAAAGCGGAAACTCGGATAATCGGGGTTCTACTGTATTTGAAATAAAAAAAATAGAAATTGTAAAAAAAAAAAAAAAGCCCTTAGTCAAAAATAAGTGAATTATTAATATAGGAGATGATATAACTAGTTCGAATCAAACATTTATACAAATAATAAGAAAGAGTGTCATAGATAGTGAAGAATGGGGTGGAAGTAATAGATTTGATTAGTATATGAAGTAAAAAAAAAAAGTAGAATTGATTTAAAAAAAAAAAAGATTAATGTATCTAAATGAAAATGAAAAACATCGTAAGTTATGTAAAGAAAAGAAGAATATGAGGCTTAGAAATTGCAAAAAATATTTCGGAGTATTAAAACGGGTATTAAATAATTCAGTACCTGTTTAATAGCCCTTTTATAAATTATGAAGAACACCTATAATACAAAATATGGAGAATCATTTTTAAGTTATTAGGAGGAAAGCAAGTGCGTTTTATAAGTGAAGAGGGATATTGGAATAGAAAAGCAATTTATAAGAAAAAAATGTAGGGTATGGTAAAGATATAGAAGAAGACGAGGTACGTAAAGCATTAAAAAAGTTAAAGCAATTCCATAAACAGGCCGTGCAGGCCCACAGGAGCGCGGGAGGTAAGGCTCCCAGCGTTTCGTGACCAACGGACTAGATTGAGGTCAGCCCGACGCCCGCCCGCCTTCAACTCTCGGGAAAGAAACCCGGTACCCATTCTACAGAGGGCTGGGTAGATCCTATAACCCTTTTGAAGGAGAATGGAGCGTGGAAAAATTCCCGCCGAGGCCGGGAATCGAACAGGCCACCTCCAACCCCTCAGCCAAGCATTAGTAAACTTAAAAAATAATAAAGTTCCAGGAGCTGGTGGGATTAAAAATTTAATTCTGAAAAATTTACCTTACAATGTTAAATTGGTTTAATAAAATATGGGAGTTGGAACGAATTCAGATAAAGAAGGAAAGATTATCCCTTTCTTCAAAAAAAGATGATAAAAATTCCGGAAAATTATAAAGGAATAAATCTTTTAAATTCTACTTTTAAAATCTTTAATATACAGTGCAACTTGGATAATTCGAACGTCTTTAATTCGAAATCGTGGTTAATTCGAAGATTTCTCTTGGTCCCTTGAATTTCTTATTAAATCAATGTTAAAAAATCGTGGATAATTCGAAGTTCAACTTCCTTAATTCAAAGTTTTTTATAAAAAATTTCGAACCATAACGACTTTTCGGCGTTTCATCGTTAAGAAATTCGACACGTGACAACTGAAATCCTCTTCCCGCCACCGTTCGACATGTGACGCCATTCGACACGTGACGCTTCAGACGCCATTCGATCTCTCTGCTGTCAGTGTCACCATGTCTTTCAGTAAACCACGCGTATACGAGAATTTAACGTTCGCTGAAAAGGTCGCCGTCATTCACGAGGTGGAAAAGGGTGTGAAGAAGAAATGCCAAATCGCCAACGAGTACGGGATAGCGCCGAATTTCGTCGGTACATTGAAGGACAAACCAACGTAAGTGAAGCTGTTTTCCGTTCACTAAACATGCTTGATGATTTTGCTAACCTTAAGCGACTGAATTCTACAAAACAATCAGATAATGCACAATTTTTTGAAAAACTATAATTTTCTGTATTGAATGTAATATGTATTGTACCTTACGTAATATAAATCTTATTTGGTTTACATACATATAGTGTTTAAGTCTTTCATACCATGATCTTTCTGAATAAATATTTACTTATTGACAGAATAATTTTTTCAAGCATTCAGTGGACCTGAAATTAAAGTTAAAAGATGTAACTTGTTTAATTCGAAGTTTTGTAGTGGTCCCTTCAGCTTCGAATTATCCAAGTTGCACTGTATATACACACAGTATATATTTATATTTTATATACAGTATATATATACTGTATATAAAGTATAAATATACATATTTTAAACATTCTGGTACCCACACACACGTACGAAAATTCCTGGGGGGGGGGGCAATCCTACTTCGCGGATTTTCATCTATCTCGAGGGGCTCTGGTCCCCATTAACCGCGATAAACGAGGGATTACTGTATTAAAGGAAAAAATATTAAAAATTATAACAAGTGAATATAATTTTATGCTAAAGCATAAATTTAAGGGCGACCCATGATAATAAAAAAAGTAAGTACAATAACGTAATGAAAATAAAAATAAAATTTAGGAAAATAAGAAAACGAAATAAAAAAACCCACGCGGGCATTGAGATTGAGAGAGAAAAAAAATAGAAACACGGATTTTAACCGACAATCTTCAGTATATGATTTCCAAACCTTAAGCATCAAGCTATAGCTGACAACTGAAATGAGATGGTTGTATTTCTAACATTTAAGCTATTAAGAGGAAATCCAATGAAAACAATGCCAAATATCTCAAACATGAGGGGGGGGGGGTGCGTTGGCCCCTGAAAATACCTTACCGTTGTTTGGGCCTCTGAACACGATGGTGAAGTTCGTTTTCGATCCGACCTTCTGTTCGGGAGTTTTTAGGGGGCTACAATGACAACAGTGCCAAATATCTCGAACAAGGGAGGGCGTTAGACCCTGAAATACTCCATTCCTACAGTGTTTGGGCCTCTGAACACGATGGTGAAGTCCGTTTATCGACCCGTTCGGGAGTTGTTAAGGGTGGACAGACACGGACGGATGGACAGGACAAACGCAATAGCTACCGATTTTGGTCGCTATCACAATAGCTCCCAAATGGTTCGCTATAAAATACATACAGGAAAACTTAAATAACAAAAGGTTAACAGAACAAGAATGCCTAAGAACTTACAAAGAAATGAGACAAGGATGTCGGTTAAGCCCGATATTATTCATAATGTTAATGAATGAACTAGAGGGGACTTAAGTGAGAATATTGAGAGTATGTTAAATACAGAAAAATAATAAGGAAAAGAAAAAATGGTGGTTAAATTTATTAAATCCCAATAAGATAAATATAAAATTGTGTAAATTTACTTTGTCCTTTATTAAAAAAGTGAAAGAAGTTGAAAAGCAATTAAAGAAAAAAATATGCAGCTTATATTATTAAATTTTTATTATTTAAAAAAAACTTCCTTTAGACTTTGTGAATTGATATTTAATGTATCGATAATTTAATTTGCTTTTACCACTATTTATAATATTTATTTAATTAAATAGAGTAATTTAAGTTATATTGTTAAGCTTTGTTTATGTATAATGCAATTTAAATTAATGCACCACATCTCTTGTAAAAAGATTAAATGTCTAGACATGTAATAAATACTATTATTATTATTAAGTTATTATTTTTTAGCTTAATCTGTAGAATTTATAGCATAAATTTATAGAATTTGCTATTTTGTCCTCACCCTTCCCCCCCCCGAAAAAAAACCTCTGGAAGCGCCCATGCGTGAAATGTGTATGACAGGGTCAGCGAATACAAGTAATATTCGTAAATTTTAAAACTTTTTGTTAAAGGACAATGGGCAAAAATCTATGGGAAGTTGTCCCACCCTGTATAGTGATAACTGATAAGATACATATATACCTATAGAAAGATCTCCTTACATACAACATATGTTATTATTACGATTCGTCGCAATTATTAGTCCGTTCGGAGTTATATAATTCTCGAATGTATTATTTAATTAACTTTTAATAATTATTAAAAGTTAATTACATGTAATAAATGAAAATAATATTTACTGTTACTGAAAATAATTATTAAGTGAAAATTAATTAATACATCCGGGAATTAAGATGTCAACGAGATGAGTCATATCAACGGACGCGGTGCTCGGCTTCCCTGCAACCCACACTCACCACAGCATAACATAAGTCGTATCTAGAATTACATAACTCCGAACGGACTAATAATTGAGACAAGTCGTAATATTAAAAATGTTCTATTTATACAGATCTTTCCTTACGTATAAATCTTATCGTTGTACAGGGATGGGGCAGATCTGCCCATTCTCCTTTTGGGCCCCAGGCTGGGAGACGTCTCAAGCAACTCTGCGTAAATCTGTTTCCGGATCTGTTTCCATGACAATGATGGGTCAAGGAAAAATTGAAATAGTCCATTGGGGTAGCTTTAAAGCAGCAGTTTCTTGCTCAAATATACGATACTAGATAACAGTTCAGGCGTAGCAAAGTGAC
>JAFIDM010113129.1:0-13037 GCA_023159025.1 Thereuonema tuberculata
CCCCTCCTACCAAAAACAAAACTGAGTATGCTATGAAAAAAAAAAAACTGTTCAAAACTCCACTCTGATCTTTTGTATGGTTGATCAGTAGGGAAGAATTAGCATTATAGTCGAAAAGTTATTTAACAATGCGATTAAGATGTTTTATTGTTAAATTCAGTTATCTCATTTTAAATATTTCAAAGCTTATTCACATTCATTTCAAACATTACAAGCAAAATATAAAAATAATTTCAAACAATGGTGTCCGATGATAAGATCTTGATTTGATTACACAACGAATTGCAATAGATTTCCGTAGACCTTTAAAATAAGGTACTAACGATAACACTGATCTAAATTGTTTAGGATTAGATCATGCAGCAATGAATAAAGGTAATTAAATTCATTTTATATGAATTAAAAATAACTGAAATAAAGCAATCTTCAGTGCCATTGTTAGCCAAAGAGCTGCCAAATCTGAGATAGACTGTAGATGAAAATGCTTTGTATAATTTCCTTTGAGTATTTCTTTGAATACCATTCATTAAAATTTTCATGAGTTTTCAAAATTTGAAGGCAACTTGTTTGTATTTGTCGGTGATTTTTTTTTAAAAACACATTGAGAAAAAAAAAATGACGAAATACGGAAAGTACCGGTATGTGAAGAAATACCCTGCTGATCACGGGCCTTACAGATTGTTGGGGAAGTCCTAATGGAACACTGAACATAAATGATAAATAAAGGGAATATGAAATACTTCAGTTCACAAAATGCTGGAAACCTTCACTTCCTGTTTGCATACTTTTCCCTTTGTTTTTGTTTAATTTTGAAATATTTGCTGAGCATAAAGAATGTTCCGTTTACAAAGATATATTTGTAAATGTTGGTATTACAGTCAAACTAAGGTTAGGAAGAAATGAAAAACCAAAGACTGCACATAAATAAACAAATCACGTCTTTGAATTGTCAACAGTGGGAATCGGGAACGGCCATTTTGTCCTTATTCCCTGTGTTGACAAACTCAAAGGCATGATTTGTTTATTTATGTGCAGTCTTTGGTTTTTAATTTCTTAATAATTTTCCTGTATGTTAAATTTATTTCTAATTTTTTTTAAGGTTATGATATTTCTTGCTTTTTGCGTATATTTGTTACTTACTTAAAAACCCATTTTACCATATTAATGTGAGTACTGATAACATTAAATGATTTGAAATGTTGTACTGTTAATTTTCTAGTCATTTTATAAGTACAAAATGGAATGCATTTACTTTAAAGCCATTCCTTTATTTTCAATTTACAATTGTTTATAGAAGATTATATTTTTATCGAATATTTTTTTTTTCATTGTTCTTTATCCATTTATAAAACGAATAAAGCTTTTTTTTTTAATCTTTACTGCAGATTAAAAAAGCTTTTTAAAGCCACCATATTTTATCAATTTTTTTGGCAAATGTCGGTGAAGGACTTCAACGATAAATCCATAAAAAAATGTCATGTGTAAAAGAACTAAAAATGCCTTAATAATTAAGTGCAAAAACCAAAGACATGTTCCCAAACCTTTTTGAAAAAGAAAAAAAAAAAACCCTCTGAAAAATCCTTAATTATAAGAACAACATTTTAATTATTGCCATTAATTATCCTCATATGAAGAAACAGGGTATAAACAAAAGTCATGTTTATTTTTGGAGCATTTAGATGTAATCTTAAGATTTATACATAATCTTAAAGAATTTTTCTTTAAAAATCCTAATAATGCAGTATTATTAATATTAATTAAAAACGAATGAAAATCTGCCAAACTTTTGTGAATAAGGTTATTGCATCATTCTTACATCAGAACTCAGTGAAAATTTATTCATAATTTCTTTTGTATCCTTATATGTGTGTGTGTGTTTGTTGCGTGCATGCTTGTCATAGCAATAGCAACTATTGCATTTTTTCTGAGGGCCATATTTAAGTAAATTATTTAAATAAGAGTTTTAGATAAATTGCATCTTAGATTGTGTTGTGTCTTGGATTGCAATGGGGTTCTTGTCTGATTAAGAATTATTTTCAATGAGTTTATTTTGAACTATTTGAAAATAAGTCTTCATCAGACATATATTTCAATACTTTGTTGTTAATTTCTTGTATTTTCTTTTGATTGTGTTTTTGTTTGTTTTTGTATCAGAAATTTTTATCAGAAAACCTTTGATATTATAGCATAATTATTATTTTCCTATATTTCTTTTAAAGTAAAAGAATGAAGTAATACAACTATTCTAACTTTGGCTGAACTGTTATAATTTTATAAGTTGAAAACATTTTAAAAGTTGTCCTTTTATAATGTTTAATGCTTTTCGTTTAGGTTTTTTAGCAATACACTGCAAAGAAAGCCTTTTTTAAGGAATAAATTTTCATTCAGTTATATGTATTTTGAGTCACTGGAACCTTGTTTGATAGAACTCTTGATAATGCGTGTTTAATATAAATCAACTTATATCAATCAGAATTATAGGATTAAGAAATTACACCATGCAGTCGTAATTAAAATGTTTAGTTTGTTATTGCAGGGTTGCTTGCAAATAAGAAACTTGTTTGTGCTGTGGACTCGTAATTAATAATAGCTTTTATTGCCTGTTTTTATAATCATGTTGAAGCTCTTCATTTTTTTATCGAAGATTTAACCCACAATAGCCAATAACACAGAAAGGCTTATTTATATAGTGAAGTTTTCTTCAATATCCCTAAAATCTACCATTTATTTTAACTTTTCTTTTCATTAATCCAAATGTCAGCTACTGCTTGCATTCAGTTGGCCATTATTATTATTAAATTTCATGAATTGATTAATTTTTTTATAAATTTTAAAAGTATTTTGCCATTTAAAATAGTATTGATGTTAATTTTTTAGAAGCAAATGACCTTTCATTGTTCCTAAAGATAAAGTAAGTTTTAAGTACTTTTATAAATGTACCCCAACCATATTTATATCTCTTGGGTACTTGTAGTTTAATAATTCACATCTGATATCTTTTTATAAAATTAACAGGCATTGACTTCATTACCTAAGTTTTTGTGGAATCTGAAGGGTTTTTTAATAAGAATTGATAAGTCTTTAGAAAGTGATTAAATTGTTTGAAATAGTATCTTGATAAATTTTTAACTGACCGCGGATGTCTTTTCTTGACAGTGGAAAGATTCAACCGTGAACATAAAATATACTAGATAACTGTAAACAATCAGTAAAACAGATTTAGAATAACAGATGTAATGGCAAGAAAACAATCTCAATTTAAAAATGGAAACTATGAAAGGAAAATGCTTGAAAATATTGCTGTTAACAGAACCCTGATTTTGATATTTCTAACTTAAGTTAGAAATGCTCAATGCGTTAAAAGCAAACAATTCTAACGAATTTGTGCATTTTATAGATTTTTCTTCCCATTTCATATTACATTAATGCACGTTAAACCTTCTTTATTATTAACTTAAGTTAAATGAGATTTTTACAGGAACTTAATCTTTAAACTAGCATTAATTTTGTTTGTCCTTTGTTTCAAACAACGAATGATTTGCAAATATTGATAACTTAGCTTTGAAATGTCTGGCATTCCAGGAGATAAGTGAAACTAATGGTGCTTCAAACGTCAAGACAGCTCGTAGTGAAATTTGCTTTGCAAAAGCAAATACAGTATTTGGTTTTGTGAATTTAACGAAAAAGGGGTTTTTAAAAATTTAGATTTTAATGTTTGGTGATCTTGTTGAAATAGATGTTCTATTTGCCAGTGATGTTTTCTACTATTGCCTGATTCACAATAAAAAGAATCGATCATGTTCTAAGCATATTCTTAACACTTATTTGTAAACCTTACATCTAGTAAGACGATACAGTGCATGTTTGTGATTTCGCCCTAGATAATAAAAACATTTGTTTTGAAATAAACAGTACCTTTCTGTTTAATGAGTTGATTAAAAATTTCTGTTATGCATTTATATTGTGTTGTATATATTTCTAGATATTTTTTAAAAGCTTATTCGAAAGCTTTTATTTTTATCATTCCTAAATAGTAGGCGTATTAATAGTAGATTATTTATTGTTAAAAAGTCAACGAATATTGCTAAGAATTGTTTTTACATATTTATTTGCTATTAGCATTCGAAATACTTCGAAAAATTGTCATAACTAATTTTGAATATTTTCAAATTGTAATAATTATTGGTATTTAATAATACTTATTGTTTAATAAAGTGTACTGTTGTTTTGTTTTTAGTTTGGAGTAGTCATTGAGAGCATATAACTTACGGTTTTGGATTAACAACCATTTAAGATTAATATGAGATTTATGAGTATCATCCCTGGAAATATATCCCATTGTAATTAATCAGATAAAAAAAACATTATTATCAGGAAAAAGCAAGATTGCATACATCAGGACTTACATCAAGACTTCATACAATAAAATGGGATTTACATCAGGTTCTGCGTGACATGTATTACCTTTTCAAGAACAGTTCCTCTCGTCGTGCAAATTAGTGTCATTACTGGAAGCTTTGATTTCCATTTAAAATTTTGTACTATTAGATGGTCGGAGAATGTAAGCTGCTTGACAAGAGCATTTATTAATCCATGATAATGTCAAGAAATATCTTCAAAAATTATCGCTTTCTAACAAGCTGAGTATATTTCTTGTTGAGTCCATGGAAAGTCCACAGCTGAAATGTAGGCTGCTGCATTTAAGAATGTAACCTGAGTGTTAATCCTTCTTGAGATGGTTCCAAAGCCAGAAGCTTTTAGTGCCTTTCTTACATAATCATTTGTTAAATTTCTCGTTAGATCTAACAAGTGATTATGTAAGAAATATCAAATTTCTCATTAGATCTGATAGCATGGTGTGGGAAGCCTGAGAAGATGAATGGAGCTGATAGTGTTTCTAAACTTTTAAACTTAGATCTTTCTATTAGTGAAAATCTTCTACTAGCTGAGTTTTGGTCCATAATGCTTTTCAGTGGAAGGAGGATTTTCGATCAACAAATCCCTTCTAGTAGAAAATCTCCTGGGAGATTCATTGATTTACCAGAGAACAGTGTATGATGCAGTCCAAAATGCTGGCAGAGTGGAACAAGTTACGATTGGTTGAAGATTACTACTTTCTGTGAGAGGTTCCAGAAAACGATACCAGGACTACGTAGACAAGAAAAAAGATTCTTCAAGCAGATGAAGACAGCAAACAAAAGGTAAAGAGAAAAATTAATCAAGAAGTTAAAGAATTGGAAGAGAAAAGAATAAGGAAGGAACTAGAGTTGGAAGATGCAGCATTGACGATGAAGATTTCACACTTGGAATAGAATCGATTATGTATTCTATAGAGATTCTATAGAGGACTGGAAGGACCATAGGACCCATCTGCAGAAGAATTTAATGTGGAAAAATCCCTGACCTCTGTCAGGGATCAAACCCTTCAGCCTGCAGTCAAGTATCTTACTGGGCCCACAGTCTGTGTATGTATCATTTCAAAATAAATATTTCATGCAATGCTTGTATTAAAATACACACAAACGTAAATACAATTTGATGTTCCAGAAAAAGTTTGGGATGCCAAAAGTGGGCCATGAACTGAAGTATCCTTATTTGGAATTGGAATAATGTCAAAAAATGACGATTGTGTAATAAGATTTTTCTGCACAGATGGGAAATTGTTGGTATATGAGTAACAGCATGACTTTGTAAATTAAGTTTGTAGGAAATACTCAAGAAGTTCTGGAATTCATTCAGGGACTACAGGAACTTTTCTGGTGGTAATCTTAAGAGATTAATCATTGCTGTTACTTCAATTGTAAGTGCAGAAGAATCAATTCTTAGATGACAGTTTCACACTGCTTGGAAAGTTCTGTAAAGAAGAAAATGACAAGTTCCAGTGCTCATTCCTTTGTCAAAATAGGAGTTAATTCCTGTTCCAGTTCTTTGAGAATAAAACAGAACTTCTGGATTTCATCAAAAAAAAGTTTCATTTTAGTTTTTTTCTTTTTTCTTTTTTTACAACCAACTAAAATAAAAGCCATTGTAATTTTTGTTTTGTTATTAACATGCTCACATGAGGTCACAAAATAATTTTCTCTTATTGTTCTTTTGACGGACTAGAACAAGTTCAGTGCATGTGTTTCTCAAAGTTGCAAAATATGAAAATTTATCAGAAAAGAACAGTAAAAATTCGTTCACATTCATTGATTCACAAAAAGAACTTAGTTCAAAATAGCCCCTTCCTGAAAACAATACTCTCATTTTCTTTAAAAGTTCCTAGAAAGAGCGATGAATCCCCGACCTAGCAGAATCATTACGTATAAAAAAGTCGCTCCTGTTAAAGAGGACCTTGATTCGCTTTTCTACTAGATAATAAATATTGGGAATTAAGCAGAAAACTGCTTTCCTATAGTTGCTTTCAACAAAGAAAATTTGTCATCCAAGGAAAAGGCTATAGCTCTTAATCATGCTTGGAAGTCGACGAAATGACAGTTATTCAAATATGAATAAAATTGATAATTACTAAAGAACGTTCATATTTGAATTCACAATAATATGAGATGGTTTACAACAGTTGCGTTTTTCAACAATAGATATCGCAGAGATATCTCGAATGGTTAATCCATTTTTAGTTGCTATGCCTTATTGGTATTCATTCGCGATCTGAACTGTAAGAATGGCTAACATTTTTCTGAAAATATGAAAAATAAATTTAACGTGCTGTGAAAATAGTAACTCCTCCCCATAATCTAAAATCAGAAAGGCAATTTCTTCTTCTTCTTTTGGTCAGGTGCTGTTTTTCTTTTCCTTTATTTATTTATTATTTTTCTGAAAACTTTCAACCTTTAAGAGATTTTAAAAAGAAATTTGTCTTTCTCGAGATACAACATCTTTTTTATGTTATAAAATAGCTAATAAGTAAAATTAGCAAATTACTGATAAACAAATTCTTTAAAAGAAAAAGCCATCAAAGAGAAAAGAATTTAAAGCAGCTGAAGCTGATATAAGATAACAAAAGAAAAACATGAGGATTAACACCTGGAGCATCCCAATACTTACCCATACATTAGGTGTCATCTGCTGATACGGATGTAGCAAGGAAGATTCGCGCCATGTTGACCAAACGCCGATTTCGGTGCCTGTATTCATGGGCGCCCCCATTTATGCGCAAGAAGGGGCATTTGCACCTCTCCCCCTAATTATAATGTAATTTATATAATTTCTTTCTTGTAAGAGAAAACTAACTGATATTTAGAAAATTGTAAATAAAATAAAATTTTAAAACTTTTTTTAAGTTTTTTTTTTTTAAAGTCGCAGATTTTAGATCAATAAAAATGGAATGAGAAGACATAATTATTTATGGAATGGAAGAGGAAATATGGTAAGACAGAAGAAAGAGTAATGGATTTAAAGCATTAAGAATATGAAGATTCTCCAAAAACAATTGAAAGGAGTCACAGTAGGAATAATTAAAAAAGAAGGAAATAGGCCGATTTTAGCAAAATTTATTGATTGGAGAGAAAAACAAATGGTACTGAAGAATAGAAAAAAAAAAAACTAAAAGATACGAACATTGAAGAAAATTGGCAGAGAAACAAGGGAAAAATAAAAGAAGATAAGAAAGGCAGCATAAAATATACCATAGGATAAAAATAAATGGTCAATTTTAGATAAGATAACGGAGGAGGATAGCATAAAAACCTCCAAAATAATGGAGAATAAGAGTAGAGATAAGGAAATAAATAATTCTAGGCATCAAAAAAAATGCAGAGGAACTTAAAAGTACAATATCATACAAGGAATGAACAGTACACTAGGAAATACATTTTAATTTGGAAGCTATTAAACAAAAATTTTAGAGTTGAAAAGTTTAAGAATGAAAAGAAAAACATAATTGAATGATTTCAAGATGAATATTTAGTAAAAAAAAAAAATAGATTTTAATGTTGGATAAGAACATTTGTAAAGCAATTGATAATATAATGAATTGGAAGATGATAGGATTATTAGGAATTCTAAATGTAATTGAACAGCTAGAGGAAATAATGCAGAGCTACTCAATGGAAATTGGACTTTTAGTAATCAGGGGAGATCAATTGTGTTTTTGAAATGATATATTCTTAAAAAATAATAATAATAATAATTTTGAGATTTTTATCAATACTGTATGCCAATTAAAACAGGTTTTATAGATAGTTATAGGGGACGAAATTAAAAAGAAGAAAGAAAAAGATAAAAATTAATTACAGTAGAACCCCGATTATCCGAGTTAATGTGGACCAAGCCTAACTCGGTTAAAGCGAAAATTGTAAATAAAATAGGTTTAAATGTATATTTTAACAAATACAAAAGTTATATAGATACACTACATACAATTCATATTGAAAGAGTTCTTTTACTTAAACCTTATCTTTTAGTTTTCTGCACACCATTTTTCTAATTCGTTTCTCTTCCTTTTCCAGTCTCCAACAGTAATAGCTCCGACACCGAGATCTTCCGCTACTTTCTTTATTGATTCACCATTATCTATTCTTTGGATTGCTTCTAATTTTGTTTCTATAGAAACAACAACTCTCTTTCTCTTATTGCTACTCATTTCAGTAAAATTGACTGAATGTACCACCGTACTTTTCAGATACACTGGACAATGTGACCAATCGAAACCATTTCCCGATTCCAGGGAGGTGATCAGTCGAAACCATTCCTCGATTCCAGGTAGAGGGTCATATGACTAGACGAACAAAGATTAATTGCGACCAATATTCTGCGAATTCTCTTTCGTTTTCCTGAGTGTTTGTGAGATCAACTTCAGAATTTTTATCGATAGCTTTAAAAATGGAAAATGTAGAACCAAATAAAAAAAAAATCCTAGAAGTAGCTCGGTTAAAGCGGAAACTCGGATAATCGGGGTTCTACTGTATTTGAAATAAAAAAAATAGAAATTGTAAAAAAAAAAAAAAAGCCCTTAGTCAAAAATAAGTGAATTATTAATATAGGAGATGATATAACTAGTTCGAATCAAACATTTATACAAATAATAAGAAAGAGTGTCATAGATAGTGAAGAATGGGGTGGAAGTAATAGATTTGATTAGTATATGAAGTAAAAAAAAAAAGTAGAATTGATTTAAAAAAAAAAAAGATTAATGTATCTAAATGAAAATGAAAAACATCGTAAGTTATGTAAAGAAAAGAAGAATATGAGGCTTAGAAATTGCAAAAAATATTTCGGAGTATTAAAACGGGTATTAAATAATTCAGTACCTGTTTAATAGCCCTTTTATAAATTATGAAGAACACCTATAATACAAAATATGGAGAATCATTTTTAAGTTATTAGGAGGAAAGCAAGTGCGTTTTATAAGTGAAGAGGGATATTGGAATAGAAAAGCAATTTATAAGAAAAAAATGTAGGGTATGGTAAAGATATAGAAGAAGACGAGGTACGTAAAGCATTAAAAAAGTTAAAGCAATTCCATAAACAGGCCGTGCAGGCCCACAGGAGCGCGGGAGGTAAGGCTCCCAGCGTTTCGTGACCAACGGACTAGATTGAGGTCAGCCCGACGCCCGCCCGCCTTCAACTCTCGGGAAAGAAACCCGGTACCCATTCTACAGAGGGCTGGGTAGATCCTATAACCCTTTTGAAGGAGAATGGAGCGTGGAAAAATTCCCGCCGAGGCCGGGAATCGAACAGGCCACCTCCAACCCCTCAGCCAAGCATTAGTAAACTTAAAAAATAATAAAGTTCCAGGAGCTGGTGGGATTAAAAATTTAATTCTGAAAAATTTACCTTACAATGTTAAATTGGTTTAATAAAATATGGGAGTTGGAACGAATTCAGATAAAGAAGGAAAGATTATCCCTTTCTTCAAAAAAAGATGATAAAAATTCCGGAAAATTATAAAGGAATAAATCTTTTAAATTCTACTTTTAAAATCTTTAATATACAGTGCAACTTGGATAATTCGAACGTCTTTAATTCGAAATCGTGGTTAATTCGAAGATTTCTCTTGGTCCCTTGAATTTCTTATTAAATCAATGTTAAAAAATCGTGGATAATTCGAAGTTCAACTTCCTTAATTCAAAGTTTTTTATAAAAAATTTCGAACCATAACGACTTTTCGGCGTTTCATCGTTAAGAAATTCGACACGTGACAACTGAAATCCTCTTCCCGCCACCGTTCGACATGTGACGCCATTCGACACGTGACGCTTCAGACGCCATTCGATCTCTCTGCTGTCAGTGTCACCATGTCTTTCAGTAAACCACGCGTATACGAGAATTTAACGTTCGCTGAAAAGGTCGCCGTCATTCACGAGGTGGAAAAGGGTGTGAAGAAGAAATGCCAAATCGCCAACGAGTACGGGATAGCGCCGAATTTCGTCGGTACATTGAAGGACAAACCAACGTAAGTGAAGCTGTTTTCCGTTCACTAAACATGCTTGATGATTTTGCTAACCTTAAGCGACTGAATTCTACAAAACAATCAGATAATGCACAATTTTTTGAAAAACTATAATTTTCTGTATTGAATGTAATATGTATTGTACCTTACGTAATATAAATCTTATTTGGTTTACATACATATAGTGTTTAAGTCTTTCATACCATGATCTTTCTGAATAAATATTTACTTATTGACAGAATAATTTTTTCAAGCATTCAGTGGACCTGAAATTAAAGTTAAAAGATGTAACTTGTTTAATTCGAAGTTTTGTAGTGGTCCCTTCAGCTTCGAATTATCCAAGTTGCACTGTATATACACACAGTATATATTTATATTTTATATACAGTATATATATACTGTATATAAAGTATAAATATACATATTTTAAACATTCTGGTACCCACACACACGTACGAAAATTCCTGGGGGGGGGGGGCAATCCTACTTCGCGGATTTTCATCTATCTCGAGGGGCTCTGGTCCCCATTAACCGCGATAAACGAGGGATTACTGTATTAAAGGAAAAAATATTAAAAATTATAACAAGTGAATATAATTTTATGCTAAAGCATAAATTTAAGGGCGACCCATGATAATAAAAAAAGTAAGTACAATAACGTAATGAAAATAAAAATAAAATTTAGGAAAATAAGAAAACGAAATAAAAAAACCCACGCGGGCATTGAGATTGAGAGAGAAAAAAAATAGAAACACGGATTTTAACCGACAATCTTCAGTATATGATTTCCAAACCTTAAGCATCAAGCTATAGCTGACAACTGAAATGAGATGGTTGTATTTCTAACATTTAAGCTATTAAGAGGAAATCCAATGAAAACAATGCCAAATATCTCAAACATGAGGGGGGGGGGGTGCGTTGGCCCCTGAAAATACCTTACCGTTGTTTGGGCCTCTGAACACGATGGTGAAGTTCGTTTTCGATCCGACCTTCTGTTCGGGAGTTTTTAGGGGGCTACAATGACAACAGTGCCAAATATCTCGAACAAGGGAGGGCGTTAGACCCTGAAATACTCCATTCCTACAGTGTTTGGGCCTCTGAACACGATGGTGAAGTCCGTTTATCGACCCGTTCGGGAGTTGTTAAGGGTGGACAGACACGGACGGATGGACAGGACAAACGCAATAGCTACCGATTTTGGTCGCTATCACAATAGCTCCCAAATGGTTCGCTATAAAATACATACAGGAAAACTTAAATAACAAAAGGTTAACAGAACAAGAATGCCTAAGAACTTACAAAGAAATGAGACAAGGATGTCGGTTAAGCCCGATATTATTCATAATGTTAATGAATGAACTAGAGGGGACTTAAGTGAGAATATTGAGAGTATGTTAAATACAGAAAAATAATAAGGAAAAGAAAAAATGGTGGTTAAATTTATTAAATCCCAATAAGATAAATATAAAATTGTGTAAATTTACTTTGTCCTTTATTAAAAAAGTGAAAGAAGTTGAAAAGCAATTAAAGAAAAAAATATGCAGCTTATATTATTAAATTTTTATTATTTAAAAAAAACTTCCTTTAGACTTTGTGAATTGATATTTAATGTATCGATAATTTAATTTGCTTTTACCACTATTTATAATATTTATTTAATTAAATAGAGTAATTTAAGTTATATTGTTAAGCTTTGTTTATGTATAATGCAATTTAAATTAATGCACCACATCTCTTGTAAAAAGATTAAATGTCTAGACATGTAATAAATACTATTATTATTATTAAGTTATTATTTTTTAGCTTAATCTGTAGAATTTATAGCATAAATTTATAGAATTTGCTATTTTGTCCTCACCCTTCCCCCCCCGAAAAAAAACCTCTGGAAGCGCCCATGCGTGAAATGTGTATGACAGGGTCAGCGAATACAAGTAATATTCGTAAATTTTAAAACTTTTTGTTAAAGGACAATGGGCAAAAATCTATGGGAAGTTGTCCCACCCTGTATAGTGATAACTGATAAGATACATATATACCTATAGAAAGATCTCCTTACATACAACATATGTTATTATTACGATTCGTCGCAATTATTAGTCCGTTCGGAGTTATATAATTCTCGAATGTATTATTTAATTAACTTTTAATAATTATTAAAAGTTAATTACATGTAATAAATGAAAATAATATTTACTGTTACTGAAAATAATTATTAAGTGAAAATTAATTAATACATCCGGGAATTAAGATGTCAACGAGATGAGTCATATCAACGGACGCGGTGCTCGGCTTCCCTGCAACCCACACTCACCACAGCATAACATAAGTCGTATCTAGAATTACATAACTCCGAACGGACTAATAATTGAGACAAGTCGTAATATTAAAAATGTTCTATTTATACAGATCTTTCCTTACGTATAAATCTTATCGTTGTACAGGGATGGGGCAGATCTGCCCATTCTCCTTTTGGGCCCCAGGCTGGGAGACGTCTCAAGCAACTCTGCGTAAATCTGTTTCCGGATCTGTTTCCATGACAATGATGGGTCAAGGAAAAATTGAAATAGTCCATTGGGGTAGCTTTAAAGCAGCAGTTTCTTGCTCAAATATACGATACTAGATAACAGTTCAGGCGTAGCAAAGTGAC
>JAFIDM010113130.1:0-11276 GCA_023159025.1 Thereuonema tuberculata
TTACACTTCCTAATGTGAACTGAGCTTTCTTTGATTAGGGACCATTCCTAAAGTATTCATTTCCTAACTCTAAAACTACGGTCGGTACGACAAAATGTCAGAACATTTTCGACTTAAAATGACCTTTAGAACCAGTATCTCTTCGCTTTGTCTACCGTTTTCAAAACACCTTGTATGTACGTATGTATATATACAGGGTGTTGCAAAATTCTTGTGTAATGTTCAAACCACGTGTAGGATCATGGCTAAGGATCAATATATTCCTAATGAACCCATGTCCGGAAACGCCCCATTAAGATGCTAGGTGGTTCTAAAGTGAGCCTTTCCTCACTTTAGAACCACCTTAGCACCTTAGCCAAGCCCCTACATGTGGTTTGAATATTAATCAATCAAGGGATTGAGAATTCTACTTTTGTAGCCACGCAAGTATAATCTCTTTCTCATGAAACGTCAAAAAATGGACAAGTACATTTACAATTCTAGCATGACACTAGAGAAGACATGGAAACCAAAAGGGATATCAACTTTTGAAAGAAAAGATAACAATGAATAAGAAGAAATGCGTTGTTTAATATCGTAATTTAAATTCTCGGGTGTTCAAAATCCATTTTGAACATTTCAAGAAATGTTCGAGAAATCCACGAAAAACTGTATACTTTTGGAAATGTTAGGCTTATTAAGTTTCTTTTTCCATTTCCGATGCTTCCATATTTATGAAAAGCTTGATCCAGTTATGAGATGGAATCTTCGGAAGGTAAGGACACATATGTCGATTATTTTGAGAAGATTATTCGGAATGAACTGAATTAATTTGTATTAAAATGACATTAAAAGACAATCGTAACATATGCCTCTAAGATTTTTACTTACGGAATTAAGATTTTTTTTTTTTAGTTTCATCTCAATTGTTCATCACACAACACTGTATGATGACCAAAATCAATCGCTTTTTTGGTAAAAATACTGGCATTGCTAAGTGTGACCGAATTTGCATAAAGAATCATTTCTTCGAAACTGGAGTTAAGTAATAGACACAATTCTGCAGCTGAGATATGAATGAAAATATAAAGCCATTGATATGATAACAGTAGCAATTTGAATGGAAAAGAGAATGAATGTGCAAAGGAAAATTTTGAGTACGGATAGAAAGTGCGGATAGATGTATCAAAAACACTTTACAAAACGTAATTTTAAGTCGAAATTCACATATCCATAGACTGTGCAAGACAACTATTTGTCCTAGAAAGTTGAAACTAAGTAGTAGATTTAATATCTTTTAGGGAAAATCCCTTTTGATCTGGATCAGTTGGATCAATATTTAAAGGGTTACAGGTCCCAAAACCATCGAAACCGTTTGACTCTACATATGCATAAGTTTATTGTTATTTTTTAACACTAAAGTTTGCTTAAGTGCCGTAAATCCCTTAAAACTTCTAAAAAAAAAAAAATAATCCATTTAGTATTTTACTGGGAATTAATAATAATAAAAAAAAAGTTTAATTTGACGCTTATATGGCAAAGCTTCAGATATTTTAAAAAAGATTGAATTATAAAAAACTATATCCCGATGGTTGTGGATATGAGTTTGTTCATAAAACAGAGACAATCTAGTCAATATATCACTGGGGCGAGAGAGGAAGCTTAAATATGAGGAGGTCTTAAATGTTAGTTAGATTATCCTGAAGAATGCTATTTCCTGAAACCGTGGCATAATTGACTGTCAGAGTATTTTGATTACAAAAAGCTTTCAACAATCAGTCTTGGAAGACATTGGGAAATAGAACAAATTCAGAAGCAGATGTCACATCAGACGCCAAGGGCCCTCACCAGGGCAGCCTAGGCCAACGCGCAATGACCAGCGTCGAGCGAAATCGCAGAAATGATGTCTATTACAATTAAAAAAAGAAAACAATAAAATAGGGTCTCCTCTATATATTTCGAGGTATAAGGAAGTGACGGCCTCTTCGTCTCCCTCCATCGCTCTATGCGTCCATGAGTCATACTAATATTAGTCACTTGTGATGGTACTATAGTGTATAACCACTGACACTGTCGGCTTTGAATTTTTTTTTCTTCCAAATAAATGAAGAGATACAGATCCATCAGCATTTAAAACTCTTATAGACAAAAAGTCAATTGACAGTTTTGTAGTAAACATAACACCAAGCGACCCCATACAGTTTGCAATCGCTTGCGTTGTTAAAATGATACTAGACTACTGTTGAGTGCACTAGCATACTGGGGAGAGATTGGTAGAGGCTACAACCACCCCATTCTGAAAGTGAACAAAATCTTGGATTTTGGACAAGTTATTTGGCTGGAAAGTTCATCGTCTGCACCCCCCCCCTTCCCCTGTAGACGTCTACGGTTAATTGGCATGCAAAACTCGTTTATTCAAACCGTTGTATCTGAAGTCTCAAGCACAATTTCCATCACGGCCAAATTTGGATGAAACTAAGGGTATGGAGTTATTTGCTTAAAGAATCTAATTTTAATTTATCGTTTTTGTTTTATTCGTTTTATAAACATATACCCACATATATATATTTCATTTTTGTGTGTTTTTATACCAAGATAAAGAATCAGATCATTAGCTTCCATTTTGTATTTATTTGTATTTCATTTTTTTTCATCAGGATTAATTTTCAATGTAAAAATTCTGCAATGGACTTCGGAAGCTTTTCTCAGATTTTTTTCGTAGGTCTTTTGATAGGTCTTATCTGGAACTGAAGCAGATTGCTACATTTAATTTCAAACTTTTTTCTAATAATCTCGAACATTGGTAAAAAAATTTGTTAGAAGTTCTGCGATTTTTTCCCATTTTTATCAATTTTGTCCAAACTTGCCGAACACTGTCCAATAACATCATGTTGAAAGATACTGAGGGAAAAAAAAAAGAATGTGTATTTCGGAGTTATTTTGTTAGAAAAACAGCTTTGCTTTCATTTATTTTGAAGACGTTGTTCATTTCTTCGTTGTCTTTGTTATTCTTATTTTTCCAGTTAATCTCTCTCTCCTCCAAGGTTAGAACTGCGATTTCTTCTGTTATGTTTTCAACTTCTATTGCTGGGACCATTTCCATAGTTAGCCGTTTTGAAACCACTGTAATATCTTCTCCATTGAATTTTGACGTCCTCTCCTCTTCCCATAATACTCATCTGCTAAACACTTTTCTCTTTCAGTCATACAATATCGAATGGATTTATATATTCCTCTTATCAACTGTTCTACCACGATGATAGCTCAGTCAGGTCAGAATTAGAAAGAGTGACATTGCAAAATTTGCAGTGACTAAAATTTACCAACCAATATTAATACCACAGCTTTTTTTTTTTTTCAAATTTTTGAGGTAAATACTTTTGTTGAAAAAAAAAAAATCGAGTTTTCCCTCCCCCCCCCCATTATTTTCGAGGCGGGGAAAATACCAGGTTGTCATAATTAAGGTATCCTAGCTTTCTGTATGCCTCAACTAATGAGCAGAAATCAGTAGAATTAGAATGTAGACTATTCTATGCATGGGGAGAAAGGTTTTACAAAAAATGAAATTTAGTTCGAAAATCTGCTAACAGGATGAAGTATGGCACTGTACAAGAAGAAGAGAAGAAGTGCAGGAATGACGAATTATCAAGAAATGAATATCAAAACAAAATTAAGATGAAATTTGAAATTTTTATGTTAACATTTCAAAAGCTGAGACAGAAGCTGAAATGGCCTGAAATTTTTTTCCAAAATAATGTGTCGCACTGTATCCAAGAGAATAGATAATTTTGCATTCCAGCAGAGCTACAAACTCACAACATAAGTTATCACAAGCGTAGTCTATACTGTTAAAAATACGTCTCACTCTTCCTGAATGTGCTTTAATTGTGAATTTACAATTTTTTTGAATTGTGAATTCAGCTCTGAGTGAATTCTGACGCTTTAACAACATACATAAAACAAATTTGAGGAAACAGGACCTTGCAAATTAAGACTGCAAGAGGAAGGAAGCCTGTTTCACCTCAGAGGAAGTTGCAACTGCTGCAGTCGACCGATCCATGGATAATGTTGCAGGAACTAATAACGCAAGATGAGTATTGAGGCAAATTAGATGTCGCTTATTACACTGTATGGAAACTTCTCCAGAAGCTAATCCACTACTAACATGCCGCCAGCAGTAGCTACAAGGAGATTATTCAGAAAACGATTATAGCTGGGTTGGAATTATTCAAAATTCAGAAGAATCGTGCACTTTGTGCCAAGTCTTATAGTCTTAGATATGGTCTTAAGATTTTAGGAAACCATCGCAAGCAACTTGTGCGCTACCTCTGGTGGCATGTTTGCTATAAATCCAATAGTATGGATTTATAGCCGCCATCTGTATGTTTGGTATGTTTAATAGATGGCTTCTATTAGACACGAAATCCTGAGTAATATATGACCATAATATATGATTGAGTAATATCATACCATAATATCGGTATATAATAATAACAATAATATAATAATATGTAATAAGTAATCTGCTGCCGAACAGACAAAATTTCTTCAACACCTAAAAGCCCTTCTTAATGTAGTACAAGATGGAACAATTGTAAATCCATTTAAAGAGACAGGTATGGAACTCGTCACATTGGATACTGGTGAGGTCATGGATTCTGTTGTTGATAGGTGCCTGAAGGAAGCCAAGAAGATGGGCGAAACCATGTTTAAGGACTTTGTGAAGGACAGAATTCAAAGTGCTACAAAACACCTCTCACACACAATTCCAAGGTTCAGCAACCGGCCACCTGCGAATCTTAAGAAGGAGCCCAGTATGTTGGGAACAGCCAAGGCAAATGCAGCACTCATTACGAAGTTATTTCTAAGTTTGCAAGCACGACCACAGGCTGACGTAGATGACTTCAGACACGAGAACCAGCATGATCCACCTTCATTATCCAATGCGGGAAAACCACTGCAAAGAACGAAATCCGCTCTTCTTGGGTGCCTTCCTGGTATGCCTCACCCAGGAGGCTCTCAATCCTCCAGGGAGGCATCAGTGCTTGTACTGGATATGCCGGCAGTTATTCATATTACAAAACCACAGCGTGCCACAGTTTTCGGGGAATATACAAATATGCACCTACTGCCATTTACAGAAAGCAAAATGACGCCTAACACTACCAGAGTAGATGCAGTCTGGGACACATATCACGATGGCAGTCTCAAATCATAGACCCGGGATAAACGAGGTGACACTTCAGGGCGTCGAACTAGAGTGTCTGCAATAACGCCTATACCAAAGGGTTCAGCATGGGAGAAATTCGTATTAAACTCCAACTATAAACAAGACTTATTTAACTTCCTCAGCGAGAAATTGGCTGAACTTACCACTGGTGCTTGGTATCAACTGTTCACCACAAAGGATAATCAGGTGCTAAGCAACAGGGACAAATCAACCATGTCGCCAAGCCAGCGAGAAGAAGCAGACGCTAGATTGATGTTGCACTTGCAACAAGCAGCTGAGCAAGGACATGCCAAAGCGTAGCTCATCACAGTGGACACAGACGTGCTTGTTCTGGCAATCTATCACTTCAAACAGTTGAATGTGTCAGAGTTATGGATAGGTTTTGGATCGGGAAAGACCTTTAAAGAGATTCCAATCCATCACAGCTGTCAACAGCCTGGTCCTGAAAGCTCCGAAGCCTTCTCTTTTTTCATGCATTTACGGGATGTGATGTAACATCATCGATGTTTGAAATAGGACGGCATGGAATGCATGGGCTGCTTATCCTGAGGTCACTGACACGTTCATTGCCATCACAAATACACCGAATAGTTTCACATTGGAATCACAGCACATGTCTCATCTTGAATGCTTTACAGTTCTGATGTACAGCAAAAAAAACTGTGGTGCACATTCAGTCAATGATGCAAGGAAGTTGATGTTTAATCAAGGCCTGAAGTCTCCTGAATCTATACCACCATCACAACATGCTTTATTTCAGCATACAAAACGAGCACTGCTCACTACCGCATACATTTGGAAGATGTCGCTATCCAAATCGCCTGATATCCCTGATCACAGTAAATGGGATTCGGAATGGAATAACAGAACCAAAGAATGGGTTCCCTACTGGACTGATCTTCCAGATGCAGGCCATGGATGTTCATTGCTACTTAATTGTGGTTGCTTGGTCTCATGCGCAGGCAAATGTAAATGTTATCGAGCGAAAAGAAGCAACTAATGACTCGTTCTTCAGTAAAGTGATATTGTAACAGCTTCTGCACTGGTCGACAAATAGGAAGAGGAGCTCCATCTTGTATAAACATTGCCTCATCCAGGCATCCTCTTGGTTGCAATTGAGAAATAACGAAACTGCGCAGCATGGATCATATCTTTGTGCTGCAACGGAACAATTGACTGCTCCTGATGATGCAATTCCTAGAAAAAGAATGAATGGCTCTAGGATGAAATTTGAAATAATACCACACCAGATGGTGAGATTCAGCGAGAGCAGTAGGATTTGTTTGAATAACGTGTGGTGCATCTGAAGCCCAGATGCGGTAGTTTTGAGTGTCCCGTCAGAATGTTCCGTGGCGTGGCATCGTTCACTTCCATTCTGTATAAAAAATGTAGGAACAATTGATAATAGCCTAGGGGGAATTCATAAGAATCGTGCACTTTGTGCCAAGTCTTTGAAATTTGGTATAGTATTAGGTATGGTCGGAAGGTTTTAGGAAACCATCGCAAGCAACTTGTGCGCGACCTCTGGTGGCCTGTTTGCTATAAATCCAATATGGTCGCCATCTGTATTGGTATGTTTAATAGATGGGCTTCTATTAGCCACAAAATCTTGAGTAATACCACTTTGTATAGGTTCTAGGATGCGGGGAATCCGTTTCTGAGGTCTAATTTGTGTTTCAAAATCAATTTCAAGGTCATTACGTATTTTGATATGACAGAATAGACAATACAATTCAATTTTAAAAATAATTTTTTATTAAGTTAATAAAATTTATTAATTAAAAAATATAAAGAAACATGATTGGTTGACACAAATACGATAGAATCTGACGAAAATTACAACTCTGCAACATGATATGATACTTGTTACATCACGTGTTATGCAGTGGCGGCTCGTGGCTGTGAAGTTAGGTGAAGAGCTAGTAGGAAAATAATTATACCAATATAATATACCAATTCGTAAATACATATGCAATTATAATACCAATATTAGTTCTAATCTAAATTTTAATTGTAATTGTAAACTATATGATGACAAATACAAATGGAATTCACATATTGTCACAGGTAATTTAAATTTTATAGACAATATTAAGTTAAAGAATTTTTTAAATTTAGGTATAAATTATAGACTTCGTAATAACAAAACACACAAACAATTACTTAATATATTTACAAAAGACATAAACAATTTTATACTAAAAATCAGTTATAAATATAACTTATGTTATCAAAATTTTATAGAATGGAAACAAAATCTTATATCCAAAATCAATAACATTCAACTTAATTCACATGACAGGGTTACCAATGCTATAGATTATAAATTTAAATTACACAAAATTAAAAAAACCATATCAACATATCAAGATAAATATATTTTTACAACTATAGACAAGGCACACAACAATTTAGCTATCATTTGAAAACAATTTTATTTTCAAAAAATTAAGGAATTATTGAATGACCAAACCGTTTTTTTAAAAATTACTAAAACTAAAGAATTTATTTTAAACAATTTAGATAAAAGTTTTTCTAAATTCCAATCACAATTTAAAACACTTAAATATAAGAAAATCAATATCAATAAAAATCTCAATTATTTATTTTTAAATCCAAAAATTCACAAAACAGGTAAATTTAGAATGATATGCAGCACAACAAATTCGATATTAAAGCAATCTAATATTATTTTACAAATTTTTTTAAATAAATTACATGAAATTATTAAAAGTAAAATTAATCCGGATTTTTATTGGCTCATTAATAACCATGATGAAGTTATTAATTATGTGAATAATAACAAAATTTTTAATATTATTACTGCAGACTTTGAAAATTTATTTACAAATATACCATTGGATTCATTATTACAGCAAATAAAATTTTTAATTTCAGAATTTAATATTACTAATCTATTTAAAATTCCTATTAAAACATTTATTAATTTTCTTCAATTTAATTTATACAATAATTATATTGAATTTAATAATGAAATATATTCCCAAATTAAAGGTATTGGAATGGGTGTAAACTACAGTAGCATTCTTGCTAACTTATTTCTATTGGCCTTTGAATATCAATTTTGTATTGAATTCCCTTTCCAATTTAAAATTTTTAGATATATAGACGATTTAATTATTTTTAATGCTAATTTTAATATTAATTATATAGAAGATAAAATTTATAATAATATTATTAACTTACAGCAAACCAATATTCATGCTGAATTTGTGGATTTTTTGGATTTGAGAATATATTTCAATCAACAAAAGCCTCATATACAATTATTTAACAAAACATTTTTGTTTCCTTTTAAAATAAACAGATTTCACAAATTTACAAGTAATGTTAGTCTTAATTTATTTCAAAATATCTTTTTACAAGAGTTAAGAAGATATCTTACCATTAACTCTAAAATAGATGATTTTTTGAATAATTTGAATTATCTCATTAATGAATTTAAAAATAATAATTTTCCTAACAAAATTTTAAATACTTATATTATTCGATTTCAAAAGAAATTTAAATTTCAGATCTACAAAAAATATAAAATTAAATATATTCATTATTTTATTTAATCATTAATCTTCTAAACAGGACTTGTTATATTTTGATCATTCAAGTTATCTCATGACAACTTAGAATTAAATCCTCTATTTGAGGAAGTTTTAAGTTTGAATTGATAACTGTCATCTTTTGCTCTTAATATTTTGTAGTATGTTTTAAGAAATTTTCTGTGTATGTATGGGAAATGGATAATTTTTCTATGTATGTATGTAAAATGAATAAAATTTTTTTTTTGTATGTATGTAAAATGAATAATTTTTTTTTTTTTTGTATGTATGTAAAATGAATAATTTTTTATGTGTATAAAATAAATAATTTTTATATGTATATATATGTGAGAGATTTTTATACATATAGCCAAAAAAAAAAAAAGCATATAATTTAAAAGATAATTTAAAAAAATAAAATAAATTTAAAAAACCTAAAAAAATATTAAAAAAGAGAGCAATTTTCTTATAATAAAGCGCTGTTATGTTATTTCTAAAAAATTTTTTTAGCTTAGTTTCAAAATTCAACACCAGGTGCCGCTGATGACGTGTATGTACATTCGAATCTTAATACTTACACAGAAACAGCTTTTTGAAATTAATTTGGTTTTTAAATTTCAGAAAGCTGTCCGGCAAATTTTATATATATATGTATATATATATTACAATAAAAAATATTATAATAACTTCCTTCTTATCTTCGTCTTTCCAACGTGAAAATGGTGTTTCTAATAAAACACACACTATATCATAAACAGGATTCACATTTAAAACAGCTTAGCACTTCGAAACAAGCCACTGGAAGAGAATATGGTTATCTGTTAATTCAACTTCACCCGTATAGCGGGTGACGTCACGGTTGTCATAGCAACCATCGCCTCGGTTGTGATCTAAAGCTCCGCCCATGAGATAGACTAACTTGAAACCGAGGCCAATTTCACTTGTCGGTCAGCATCGCACCGCGCTGGGAGCCAGAACTCGACGCGCGGGACTTATAAAATATTATTAAATACAAAAATACGTTTCTATTAAAACCAACATACGTGATAAGGAATATAAAGTTTTCTTATAATAATTGTTACCATACATTATAAATAAATAATATTAATTTATTACAAATAATTGGTGAAGTGCCACTTCACCTACTTCCCCTGAATAGCCGCCACTGGTGTTATGTGAGTTGTTTGTGCAACCTTCTTGACACTTGCATAATGGGTTGCAGCGATCTATGCTGCGCAGTTTCGTTATTTCTCAATTGCAACCAAGAGGATGCCTGGATGAGGCAATGTTTATACAAGATGGAGCTCCTCTTCCTTGTCGACCAGTGCAGAAGCTGTTACAGTATCACTTTACTGAAGAACGAGTCATTAGTTGCTTCTTTTCCATCGCAAGACCACCAGGTTCATCTGACCTTGATTGTGATTTTTGGCTGAGGGTTACCTCAAGACCAATGTCTATCGAGGAGGTATCCTTAACGTAGCTGTCATAAATTACAAAATAACACAGTATCTGCGGTACATTACTCTCGAGATCTTGCATTCTGCAGCCCAACATACTGTATTTATATCGAATACAATTTCTGGTCAAGAACAATGTAAATTACATTGTTCTCAATCTTTTCATCAATGACTGTGACTGAGTTTGGAGATTTGACATAATTCCTCTAGCACGTTAGTTCAGTTTCTGTCTCAGTTTTGAAAAAGAGGCAATATAAAATTTCGAAATTTCCTCTTTGTCTTAATATTCATCTCTTAGCGCTTCGTCATTCGCGCCTTTCCTCTTGTACAGCGCCGTACATCACCCTATCGGCAGATTTTGGAACTATTTTTTTTTTTCACGGAATCCTTCTCACCATGTCTAAAATAGTCGTGGCCCTCCTAATTCTGTCGGGATTCCGATTATTAGTGAGGCTTAAAGAGCCCTGTATTATAAATCTTTCTCTGAATAGAGGTATTTTAATGAAGGTCAAATGATGCGTGTCTTCTCTTACCAAACCTAAACTTACATTTTCGCAGATTGCAGTTTTAAGGTAACTTTTTTTTTTTTTTTTTTTTTTTTTTGTAATCTAATCCTGAAAGCCGTGGGCATCATATAAAAAAAAGCTTCATCTTCCTTTTCGGTGATAAGAAAATGAACGATTAGATAAACACGTGCAATTGAATTGTATACAACAACAAAGGCTTTTTTTTTTTAATTGAAAATTACCTAATAATAGGACATATTGATTATTAAATCAGTGGCTTACGTGCAATGATAATGATCAAATCAATTATTTATTGAAAAAGTTTTGAAGCTTTTAATTTATCTTTATTTATAAAATTAACTAGACGGGTACCGTCGCTTCGCTCCGGAACCCTTGCTTGTATAGCATTAAAAAAAACAAAAAAACAACCTTTATTTATTCAGCAAATTAATATGGAGATCGGAGAATACACGACTTCCCAGCTCGTTGTGGGCTTCTCCACTTAACACAGTTCTATTGCGCGTTGGCACTCACACGGGGGGGGGGG